>WYDI02015494.1:0-11634 GCA_009867235.2 Psittacus erithacus
GACCAAAATCAAAAACACAGCACTGCATCAGCTACTAAGAAGGAGAAAAATGACTGCTACTGCTGAACCCAGGACAAAGTCACATACACATATCTTGAATCACCTCATATGTGAAAAGGCTGGATGCAAACTGCAGATCAGACACAGTAGGAACAACGTGACAGGAATGTACCATTGAGGTCCTTCTGGAGTTGGGGTGGGGGGCAAGAATATGGTGCTCCTCACAGTAGTGAACACTGGGAAGGTGGCAGACATGAACTCAGGGCAGACAGATGCCTTTTTCTTTTCTGTTAACATCTTCAGATGCAGACTGCTGCTGCACTTTTTTGGAGTTGCAGGATAGAGATTCTCTTGCAACTGTTTCCTAGGTATGCCAGGCTAATTCTGTCACTGGAGACACTGGTACACTATTGCTCAAGTAGCAATAGGAGTTGCACCTGACTTACAAAGGAAGGTCTAGTGGGTAGGTCCCAGATGATTCAAGGATGGCCAGCATGATGCCTCTCTACAAAAATGGCAGGAAGGAAGACCCCAGAAACTACAGGCCTGTCAGCCTGACCTCAGAGCTCAGGAATATCATGGAGAAAATGATCCTAAGTGAGATCATTAAGCACTTCTGAGAAAATGGGGAGATCAGGCCCAGTCAGCATGGGTTCATAAAGTGCAGGTCCTGCTTGACCAACCTGATCTACTTCTGCGATAAGGTGACCTGCCTGGTTGATGAGGGAAAGACTGTAGACATTGTTTGGACTTCAGTAAAGCATCTGACACTGTCTCCCACAATATTCTCCTGGACAGGTGTATCCTCTGCTGGGTTGGAAACCAGCTGGATGGCCAAGCCCAAAGAGTGGTGGTAAATCACATCTAGTTGGCAACCAGTCAGTACTGGCGTCCCTCAGGGCTCGGTGTTAGGGCCAATGTTGTTTAACATCTTCATTGATAATCTGGATGAGGGGATTGAGTACACCCTCAGTAAATTTGCAGACAACACCAAGTTTTAGGTAGATAGATGAGTTACAGGAAAAGAAAGATCACAGCATTAAGCTTTATGAAGACCATTATATTTAACTGTCAACAATTTAGATATACTACAGTCAAAGTACAGGGAAAAATAGATTTGAATCTTCATCAAAATTAACTCCTGAAAGAGCCTGCCTTCTCGTAATTTTTTGCGGGTTTGATTCAACTTTCTCCATACAGTAATACTGAAGTTCCTACACCACATGTCAAATAAAACCACAAAATCATAAGTCTTTTCACAAACATTTCAAGCTGAAGGAAAATAAATTATTATCAGATGCAACTATAAGTATTTGATATCATAGAAAGCATTCTTCAACTGGAAAAACACAATAAGCTACAATTACTACTGAACTGGTGGCTGATCAATGGAAAATGAGTCACCAGAATATTTTTAGACTGTATAGTACCTTTTAGCTCAAAGAATGATGAACAGACAATGCAACTGTGATTTGATTCACCAGTTCAGGTAGCATCTTCAAATGGAAAAAAATACCATATGTTTTTGCTTACAGAGTGACAAATCCTACACAAGAAAACTTCTAATGCTAAGTTAATATTTAATTTAGTAATGTAAGCACCAAAATTACTCCTAGATAGCTGGTCTGTGATCTTGAGTTTTCTCACAGTTCACCACCTGTAAATGCTCATGCAATTACTCTGTTTGGAGTTTTTCTGTATACAAATAGCACCTGCAAGCAGGTACACACATAGACCATAAATCAGAAAGTCACATTTTTCCAAGTCTAGACTACAAGCACATTTTGCCCAAACTTTAAGGTCCCAGAAACCATGTTTCCCACACTACAACAGGAAAACCTGTATTGTGAAGTTATCCACCTCAGTAGAGGCTATGTTAAGTATGTTTATGCAGCTCATATCCACAAAGTAGCATCAGAGACCAGCTAATCCAGCAGACCTGGGATTGGTGCACTGCTTCCTTCCAAGTGAACCTTGTTAAAATTACATACTTCTGCTCAGCAAAAATTAGTAGATCTGCAAAAAAAAAAAAATAATCTTAAGATCATGTTCAACACAGTTTAGATACAACACCTTAATTCAGCCCTGGAGTTCTTCAGTTGCACAAAATCGAGACCCTAGCTGACAGAGAGAACCAAGATCAAATGATGCCTAAGGCCACTGATTGTGTGCTTCTACACTCAAAACTTATTGCACAGCCTCTGACAAACTGTTTTTCATGACCCTTGAGTTGCATCCCATTCTAACCTGCAATATGCTGAATGCTTAATATTCTGTATGGTTGTTTGTTTTGTTTTTTTTAACAAGATGACTTGTTATTGTGGCTTTCCCACAGAACTTTTACAAAGCTTTTTCAAATACTCCATGTGAATTGCTGCTAATGCATTATCACAAAAGCAATGCACTGCAAAACCATTATACTAACGTAAGTACTAGCTCTTCATGAATATCACCGAAGTGAGTAGCAGTAAGTGAAATTTATTATTTGCCTAAAGAGAACATTAAATGTAAATAATTTCACTTACCTTAATTTTATTTAGCATGAAGAAAACAGTTCCCTTCCTGTTACCTTACAATAATACTGGTCACAGAAAGCAGACACACTATGTTTGAAACAGTCATTCAGAAATTCAGAACCAAGTTCTACAAGGGAAACTTTTTAATTGAATAGTTTATAATTTTCTATTAGAAATTCACTAACAAAATGAAATTCAAATAAACAGTACAGAGACTAAGTGCAATTAAGGCCAGAGATGAAAAAGAATTTCCAGATTCAGATTTCAAAGCTCAAACGCACTGCCACATATTAATATTATTTGGTCAGGCAGGAGGTACCAAGAACATTAACTACTGGTATCAGATTGTTTTGGGGTTGTTTTTTGAAGAGATAGTTTTCTACTTCTTATGAACAAATGCCATTATTGACCTTTAGAAAAGGGACTATTCCTGGAACATCAATGGAAAAGTTCCTGAAAGAAGGACAGGCAAAGAATGAACCATATGTAAGCAGAAGTAGTTTACTCATCATATGCCTCCATAAAGTCAATAAAACCCTCTAAGACCAGCATAGTGAAACATTTTACAAAACTCTGCACAAAGCTGAGGACTTAAGGAAGGAATCTCTAATAATGAGCAAATGTTATCTGGCAGTTGCATGATGAAAGCACGCAAGAGGCTCCCAGCACTCCAGCAAGACAGTATGAACAGAGTTCCGCAGCACATGAAGATTTTTGCCAGGGCCAATTCTCTTCATAAAAGGATACTCGAGCTGCCAGGTTCCTGGCTGCCACATAATTGTCCGCATTGCTGTGGATTTCAGATTATTTTTTTTCCTCGTACAAGAGGGACAGGAAAACACAGAGGAAATGCAACTTATTCACCAGAACACAGAGAAAAGGCTGAGTGGCTGACAGACTCCTGGCTTATTTTATAAACATCCCTTGAGAATATTCTGCTCACAGATGTGTTTCAAAAGAACAGCAGTAGGTGGTAAACAAACACCATACGCCTTTCTCTAAGGAGCTTTAGTTCTCTCTTCCTGATCTTGAGCTATCAGATATGCAACAATCCACTGCTACAACATAGCTTCTTAAAATGCATTTTCAAGATAAAATAAATGGTGCGTGCATGCGCAGGAAACTTTCTCTTGACAGCACGTTTTCATGTAATAGAAGTGTCTTTGCATTTAAAAAAAAAAAATAAAAAAAAAATCAGGTTTTCTTTAGCAACAGAAACCTAAGAACCAAGAAAAATGTTTTTATTTTCCAGATCAAACTCTAATGAAGTGTAATTTTCCAGTGACAGAAAAATGTTCTGTTCTTTTCTCCCCCCAGCTGATCAGACATATTAAAACCAAAGAATGTCATTACAAAGTAATATAATTTCCCACTTGACATAGCACTTAAAATTTTAACCAATTACCTACATGTTTAAGCCAGAAACTTGTTTGATCAAATGATACTTTCCAGTCTTAACCTCTGGGAATTAAGGGAAACAGACTCAACAATTCTCTTGAAAATTTGATCCAACTAGGCTGGATGGATATAGCTTGGTGGGTAATACAACATGAGCCCCTACTGCAACGCTATTCTAACTGGGTTAGAATACTATTTTATTTGTCAATGCTGGTAGGCTGTTATATGCAACATATGGCCTTGTGTTCTGCTAATCAGAAGTTAATTTCACCCAGCAAAAATTTGTGTTTCACAATTAATTTGCATTTTCCAGGGTTCAGCTTTCAGACATCTGTGGTTATTATGTTTTTCTTCTTAGATAAAAAGAGTATTTATTACTGTACAATTTCCTTCAAATGAAAGTATCACAACATAGACACCAACATACTCTTTAATCCTCCTGACCACCCAAACATACCTGTCTCCTGAAATCCATCACTTATGATCAGACTTCAATATATCATGGTTCTTTTTCTGCACTCCTCCCATGCTCCCTTCCCCCACAGTGTCCTATTGAAAATGCATATCAAGCACAGAGTATTCCAGTACTTTCTGGAACATTGTACTGAGTGCACAAAGACAGAATAGTGCACAGAGATACAACATAATCCCCAGTTGCTGCTCTCCAATATTAACCTGCTCAAAGTTCATGTTGGACATCTTTCCATGGCAGTACACTTAAGAGCTCATAACAACTCACTAACCCATTACAGAGAACAGGATACAGCTCCCAGTTCAGTAACTACAGATTAGTTAACCGTAGATGCCCAACCTTGCCAGCAGTGTTAAAACCACAGTTTTTGAACAGACATGGGTCACCCCATAATGTCAAATGCTCTCAAGTGCTGTCCTTTCCATTTTTACTGTTTATCATGGTGCTTGGCCCTCATGTAGATAAGTACTTAAGCATGTGCTGGAGGATTATTCTAAACTACCAACTGCCCCAGAGTGAGGAAAACACATGCACTTGCATTTGAGAAGTTGCTCTCAGCAGGTCGCAGCAGATGATGCTCTGTGCTTCTGGGCCTCAATTGCTTCTAACTACTCGGGCTCTCTCATTCAAAGCCAACAGGTTACCTCAGCTCTCCTCTGCAACCAGCAGCAACTGAATATAATGAGACTTGAAGCACTTTACTGCATAAGGGGCACTACTCCAATCTTGGCTTTAAGGAGTCCAGTTGAGGATTATAGTCAGGAATACAATCCTCCTCCCTAATACCATCATTTCCCATCTACCTGTGGGGAAATTCTGTTCACTTTTCCCTGCGCTTCTGTACCTTTTACATACACTGCATGTGTTGCCTCAACTCCCTTCGATTTGTTAGCACACACTTCCCTCTGAGTTCTGTAGCAATATGGGAACACATGAGAATGCCTGGTGTAAAAATCTCCCTGGTAAGGGGGCGGGGAAAAACGTCTATCCACAAGTACAAAACAAACCTGCATAATCAAAGAGCAACTCAGTGAGCCAGGGATCCACTTGAACAGATGGCTGAATGCAGCTTCTGGGTTACTCAATTTTGTGTCCTCACTTATTCACTGAACAAAGCCAGAGAGACACTCTCAAAGTTGGATGTATGGAAACAGCTGAAAAGACAGGAAAAGCTAAAAATGCTGGAGATCATCTGGCATGGACACTGTCAACCCCAAAGAAACTTCTACACTTGCACTTAAAATGCTGCCATTAGCAGAACACCACGTTGTATCTTCCAGTAACAGCCTATCAGTATTGATAAAAAAAACAGTATCCCTACTAACTCAGAAGAGTAAGAGCTGCTACGGTGTTAGCCACCAAGCTATACCTACCAGCCTACAGGCTATTGTTGCCTAAGGTACAAATTCACCTACTGTTACAACTCTTCTCCAAGTAGTGTGCAAGACTTCAGTGTCTTTTTAAAGATGGGTATATTTCCAAATCTAGCCTAAAGAGGAAAAAAAAGTAAAAAAAAAAGCCCAAAAAAACCTAAACCATCCAGCTCCTTTACAGCTTACCAACTCTATCGCTTCCAGATCAATAGTATCATTATAACGATAACTATGTCTACTCATCAGTCTGGAGCTCTCAGAGCACTTTGAAACATTAGTCATAGCTTCACAATAGTTAAAGCACTGAAGTATTGAGATATGTCCATAACTTGAATAACTTCCAGTAAATCTACAGAAACAGTGAAACTACAGAAACTGTGAGACTATACGTCTCAATATGATCAGTGAAGCAGTTCAAGGTGTTTGTGACCAGTCTTCTCCTGCCACTTTCCACAATCATTTGAGATTACTTTGCAAACAGCAGTGCACCAGCACCATCTAAAGAAACAGGCTGTACTCTTGTAAAACAGTTAAGGGAACACGCTCAAAAAAGCCCTATGTGAAGTACAGGATAGCACAAAAATGAACCCATGATTTGCTGCACATAAGGGAGTCCATGGCAGAAGCAGAGGAAGAACTCAAGCCATGATCTTTAACACAAACCCTGCTTTCTTCCTTGATACCAAAGGATCTCAGTAAGCTGCCTTGAACAGCAAGAAAAAACAGAAAAAAAGAAAAAAAGCCCACAAAAAACACAGTGTACTTTCAGTAGATGCTCAGCATCTGGAAGAACAACTTGATAGGACTTCAGAGTTCCTGCACAAGAAAGCTTTCCACTATGCTCCCACACACCACGCTATTGTTCTTTTTCCAAAGTTGGAGCCCAGTAAATTTAAACTGTCAACTGTGCCTCAAAAATATTAGTAGAATGTTGAGGGGGGGAGGGGTGTCTGCATGCAGACATCTGGGTTCTGATGTTAATTGGCCCAAATTTACTTCAAAATCTGATGGTTACAGGAAGAGTTGCCTGGGTGGAATTTTAAACTCATGGCAATGCATAATGTCAAGAAAAATTCCTGGGGATAGAGGACTACCTACAGCCTAAAAAAACTTCTCCTTGCAAGAACACATGTTCTGAGTAATACGCATTAAGTAGTACTGCTGTGTGAGGTGTTGATTTGGAAAAAAAAAAAAAAGTAAAAAAAAAAAATAAAGTGTCTCACCTTTTCCCTTCTCAGCTCTAAACTAAACTAGTTCCTAGGATCTATCATAGAGCCCACAATAGATGGAGCATAGGGTAGATTTTACCTCTTGCAAAACTCTTTCCTGCTCCCAAGAACACCTTATTACATTCCTATGGCCAAGCTGTGACGACAGTACTGGAATTTATTGTGCCAGCTAATAAATCCCTTTCCAAGAGAAATGAACTGTACACTACCAGGGACTGAATTATTTAGTAATGCACTTGGCACTGGAAATGTGGAACTGCCACTTTTCGTTAGCATTATCAACCTTGTCTGGTGATACAGTTTCTATATTCACGCATTTCTTGCCATGCAGCACAGAGGTGCTAGTCACACAAACCCACGGGTCACATGTGCCATCTTTATTCCCCTCGTGTTGGCAACTTCCATCCTTTTAGGTCATCTCTGCAATCCAAACAACCCAAGATAAACTCTAACCCAACAGCAGCTACCCATATTAAATCAAATTCTAGCCTAGACAACTCTGGCCACTCCAACTCTTATCACTGGACCAGAATGCCCCCACAAAACAAGACTCAAGACTAAACTGAGGACCTCATAGTTCTCAGCAGTAACCAAATTCTTTAAGGCCTCTTCTCCCCAGATCTGGGCCTGAGGAACCATTTGAAAGCCAAATGTAATCTAAATATTATTTTCCCTGTAAGTCTTCTTAAACGTCTATTTAAATCAAAAAAGTCATCTGACACATCCCAAGCTGGAAAAAAGTTATGCATACCACAGACTTGCTAATTGGCCCTCTGCCACTCAACATTGACTCAATTTGCAGTGCCTTGAACAGAAAAATGCAGAACCACCAGGCCATAGAAGGAAGATATGCACACACATGCAATAAGGTAATAAACATACACACACATTAGGAGTTAACACTGCTTGTGTTTTGCAGAGAAACCTGTGGCATCCTGCTCTCGAGTTTACCTACTATCATTTTTGTTCTCTTTTAGCAACAGAAAGCTATAATTGATTTAGTTCCAATATGGCAGTCTGAGGCTAACTGAAAGAACAGTTTATGTACAAGTGAGGTAGAAGAGAAACTGGGCATCTTTATTATCATCTATTTGAAAACACACACTTCATCTTACAGACCAGAGCATTTTCAAGACAGTATTTCTTGTAATCTAAACGTAACTATACTAGACGTATTCTAGAAACGAGGCAAGCGGCAGATCTTTTGTGACATTAGATATTTCTCTTCACATTTCACCTTGATAGAGCAGGTGAACCTATAACTCTATCATGACCTAAGTTCTCTTATGGCCTACAAGTAAAGCTCTTGCACCTACACAATGCTTTGCAAGAACTGCTTTTACTGGGGAGGGAAAAAAAAGTGAAAAATTTTCATTTGATTCCAATTAAAAAAAAAAAACAAAAAAACAAAAACAAAACCCAAAACAAGCAAACAAGCAAAAAATAGACCCCACCAAGCAACTCTGGTGAGATGTTTGAGATGTTCGAAACTTTCCTTTCTTCAGAAAGATGATGGGCAGATCCTGAACAGTTAAGGATTTGGTAGATCTATTCTTTTTAGTGCCTTCACTAACTGTAGTACCATCACAACCTACTCAGCTGCACTGACCAAATTAATCTGGTTAACGCACCCTGACAGCCCAGCTGGAACAGAGGAACTTTCAAAAGGAAAATTGCACCATCTGTGGTCCATCCCATTAAGGTGAGTAGTTGGCAGTGTAGGGCACAATCCTTCTCCAGACACTCAGCTAGCTACTAAGCGAGTGTGTACAGAATGACCCCAGGTAACACAATTACACAAAACCACAATGAAAAAGTAAGAACTGCAGTTCAGAGATGACAAAGCAATTAAACCACAAAACACTAGCATTCAGAAGCAAGGAGAAAGAATTCCACAGTATTAATCACCAATGGCATACAAATGAAATATATTAGAAGAGTTTCTCTTAGTCACAGAAAAGAAAAAGTAGCTTCAGCATATATTGGGCAGTCTTATTCACCAGAAACACACCACCACCCTCTTTCAGACCTAATCTCTCCCACTCCTCCCCTGTGGTTTCATATCCCAAATTGCCAATGAACCTCATTAGCCTTCTTGCATGATGCACCTGCTAACCCACCCATCCCTGTTAGCACATTGAGAAGCATCTGGTGGTCTAGGAAGAGGAAGTTAAAGCCTTTAACTCTATCCCTGCCAGACCCATTCACCACCATGCATTCAGGTTATAAACATTATCAATTGAAGTGAACTTTTCAGAATATACCATCTCAAGTACCATCTCAAAATCATACATATGAATGAACAGTGTTTGGCGGTACCTGTACACTGAGCAGAGCAGCCCATAACAAACACCTTAACACCTCTCCCCTAAGATCCTCAAGAGACAGAAATAATTGCACTACAGAGGTGGAAAATGCAAATGCAGGGAGACTAACTGCTTTTCCTACACCCAAACATTTGGTTTTCCCAATTTGAGTTCTGTGAACAGACCAACTTGTTCACACTTTGTACAACCTATTCACATACTCCTAAGGTCTGCTAGCTGCAGCACTTGGAGAAAGTAGACAGAATTAAACATATCAGTTTTCCTAAAGAGCTCGACCAAACACAGTCAACTCCTTGCAACAAGACACCACTGCGGCAAATACAAATACATTTAATTTTTTTCTTTAAATTGTGGTATACAAAGCTGGGGGGAAAAAACAACATATGGGAAGAAAACCAACGTTTTTTTAGAGTCTTAATAAAAACAGATGGGTGAATAATGTGATTTCATTACATGATTTTAAGTTATTTTACATCATGTCACACAAGGTGCAGGTGGAATGAAAAATCCAGTGAATTCTGGAAATAATGACTACCCAAGAAGCTGCAATCTTCAGCAGACAAAGTGAGTAACAGAATAAGTATAGTCATATTTTCATCACTAGAGAATTGAGAAGTTTATACTGAGCTACTCTCTCAAGGACATGCAAGAAGTTTAATGGTGCAGTTGAGAAGTAAACAAGATGACAAGCCCCAGTCTGGAGACTTTATTATAAAGTTGAACCATGAACATAAAATGATTTGATAAAACCATTTTATCAAGACAGTTTGACAAGAATTTGATACTTTGTTGGCTCAGACTTGATTTGCTACAAAAAAACTTGTGTGAGTTATCTCCAGCATTTTGTAGAGTTTTTTAGAATTTACCTGTTGTTATGGATTTTCTAATTCAAGTTTTCTACTGGCTTTTGCATAACCTTGTGACAGCACACTAGGCAACATACAGTTAGTTCAAAGCAATTTCAACCACTTGTCACAAAAAGGTTTTTTATTCCTGTGGTAAACAGGTTTGCTCCTAGAGCATTCAGTAACTAACTGCAGTTACAGCTTATTCTCAATGCCTCTTATTACTGTTTGACCAGCCTTTCCCACTAGCAAGACCTTGCATCCTAGTGACTTCAACATCCACCCACTTGCTTGACTCCAGCTTTCCAGACAATGGCTTCTACTACCTGAGGATCTGAGGCAGTCTAGGGGTGAGGAGAAAGAAGAGGGCTTGTTTTCCTTTGAGCTTGTATTGCTTCATCAACCTGGCAAAGTGACCTTGGTACACTGCAGTCTCATTCACACAACCTATAGCAGCAATTCAGACATTCCTGAATGACTAGGTAGAGGTGTAGTCAGCTAAAGGTAAATCTGAACACAACTAAATCCACCTTCTACAGCTCGTTCTCAGATTGCTCCCACCTCTTCCTGGCACATACCTGTCTTGGTTCATACCCTGCATGTAAGTTTCTCTTCTTATTTGAATTAGGTTAAGGAACTCAGATCTGCTTAAAGACTGTTGTAAGTAAATATACATAGCTGCTACCAAAATTATTTGTATTATAATTCTATTTGCACGCGCTTACAAATATAACCTTCAACCTGGTCTTACCTTTTGCACACTATAATAGAACAATCTAGACGCAAAAGCTTCCAACCCTAACTGGAAATTCCCTGTTGCCTCTCACTTGTGTCACCCAAGACTTGACAGCATAGCTTTAACACAGCAAGATGAAAGCTCCTCTTAAGATAATTTTATCTACAAATAATTTTTGTCCAGAAATTATTTCAGAGCCTTCAATATATCCAAAAAGGGCCTCAGATTGAACCAGCAATGGCTTTGTCAAACACAAACTTTCCTGCCACATAAAAAACAGCTTTCATTCACAGTACAACCATTAGAGTTCATTCTGCTGCCTAGAACTATTTTTTCTATTTCTTTTGGAGGGTTTCTCATTCCTTTGAAACATGTGCCATTAACGAAAAAGTTCCAAGTTACTGATTCCAGCTGGACCAAACACATATGGCAGATAAAAAAAAAAAAAAAGAAGAGGCACCACCCATATAAAGTCAGACCAAACCTGAAGAGTGGAGAAGCCACCTTGAACAAAACATACTATGTTGCAAGAAAACATGCTGAGTCATGAGCAAGTTTCAAATCTCTTCCAGCTTACTACTTACTGGTTATGGCCAGCTGGTTAAATTCACCAAAACCAATTGTTGCAGTTTAAGCTTCGCCACGCAACCCACTCACTCACTCCCCCCCTTCCTCCCTCAGCTCCTGGAGGGATGGGGAGGAGAATAAAGAAGAATACAACTCCCACAGGTTGAGATA
>WYDI02015497.1:0-14862 GCA_009867235.2 Psittacus erithacus
GGACAGGTTGTGGGGGGAAAACAAGCAGGCTACATGCTTTGTCTAATTTACGACTAAGCTTAAACCACAACAACAATATAGTGAGGATATCAAGAATCATGAAGATGTCTATTCATTCATCCTGCTTTAAAACCTGAAAAAGCTGTATGCAAGTCATTTAAAGCACAAAATTGCATATTGATTTTAAATTTTCATTTTTGATCTGTGTAAGCTGAAACAGACGTTTTTACAAGTATTTGAGTGAGGCTGCCAGAGGTTTCTTTTTATTAGTTTAAATAGGAATTCTTGCTTCTCTGGTTCACAGGTCTGTAGGCCATATTTGGCTTGCCTGTAGATCATTAGTATGAAGACAGATAGAACTAGAAGGTAATGATTTGATGTGGTTAAGTAAGGTCCAGATTGTAAATAAATAAATGAAACTTCTGTTTTCTGTCTGCTCTGCTGTAGAAAAGACCTTGAATATAATGTGACATATCTTGCATAGACAAGTTTTATTTAGGATGTTTAGAGAGTCTCTCTCAGAAAAATGCTGTTGTAAAACCCATCAATTTTGTAAAAAAACCCCAGCCTTTTGCAGAGAGAATTTCTGGTTGAATTGGCATTTCTTGTGTTGATATCATTGTCAGTCATATCAATTTCTGATATTGTTGTTAGTCAGATCAAATCAAAACTATACCTATTTGCCATTATGCTTGTGTTTTGTCCATCTCTATTTTAAATGTTTTTTTAGAAAGCTGGGGATGATAACTCTCTAAGTACACTTTCCTACTTTTTGCCAAGTTTTACAAAGAGCTAACAAAAGTTTGTGCTATAACCAAACAAAAACTGCTACATTCTTAATCTCCCTTGCTCTCAAGGGCTGTGTAGAAAAATTTCCATTTTCCATCTGGAACCATATTAACTGTTACATCTCTTTTTTGTCATCCTTCTTTTAGCTGTCATTACTCTCATTAAAAATGGATAGGCAGCTTAATTGTCCTCCATCTTACTTGATCTTCCCTTGATGAAAAAGAAGGAGAAAAAACTTGTTTCAAATAAAACCTTTTGAGCCTCACTTGCTGTCATAATGCCTTAAACTGAACTAGAGCGTTAAGATTTTCCCACTAATGAACTGTACCAGGAGGAGCTCCTTTTTCTGTGTCTGTTTTTTTCAGGGTCTTTCATGTTACTCATAAAATGGTGTAAGTTAGCTTTAAGATGTTATTATCTAGTTTCGAAAGACAGTACACCGTACTTCATTGCCACCACTCACCTCAGCAATTATCCACTTCACTCACAATAACTTGACCTCACTCTATGCTTCCACCATTGTTCTGGTCTTCCTATTGAAAAGTAAAATTCAGTGCAAGTTTGTGAAGACATTTTCTGGAGAGAAAAAATATTCACATTTAAGGGAAAATGAAACATCCTGAGGTGGTTTTTGGTGTTTTTTTTGTTTGGTTGGGTTTTTTTACATGTTGCAAATTGTTTCTTAAATTTTCAGTTCCTTTATAAATCAGAATCTGTAGTTCCACTCAAAAGCATACTTATCCTCTGCACAGATTACAATGTATATTTTATGAGAAAAAAACCCAACCCTGCAGTTCTTTTCATTGTAGATGTGATATAGACACCACTGCTATTGTCAATTTCATTTCTTAATTGAAATTTCAGTAATAAATTTCAAAATTCAAAATAAGTATTATGTTCCTATGAAATGTTTTTGTATGAAAAGTGAAAGGAGATAATAGATTTTAAGACATCAATAGATTAATTAAAAAGGTGTGTGTTTTTCATGTAATGAAGAGAAAAAAAACAAAACAAAACAAAACAGGTTCTCTTTAAAGAAACAGCAACATAGAATCATAGATCATCAACTGCAGCCATTAAGTGAACACTGCCAAGTCCACCACTGAATCATGTCCCAAAGTGCCACATCTACAGGTCCTTAAACAGGAAAGTGGGTGACTCAACCAGTTCCCTGGGCAGCCTGTCCCAATGCTTGACAACCGTTTTAATAAATAAATTTTTCCCAATATCCAATATAAACCTCCCCAGGTGCAACTTAAGACCCTTTCCTTTGGTCTTACTGCTTGTTCCTTGGGAGAAGAGACTGACACCCACATCTTTTCAGATAGTTGTAGGGAGTGATAAAGTTTCCTCTAAGCCTCTTTTTTTCCGTGCTAAATATGGATCAAGTTTGCTGATGATAGGAAGTGGGGGTGAGTGGCTGATATGCCCAAAGGTTGTGCTGTCATTCAGTGGGACCTTGATAGGCTGGAGAATTGGGCGGAGAGAAACCTAATGAGGTTCAACAAGGACAAGTGTAGGGTCCTGTACCTGGGGAGGAAGAACCCCAAGTACCAGGTGAGGGTAGTAGAGTACTGGAACAGGCTGCTCAGAAGGCTCATGGAGTCTCCCTCTCTGGGGACTTTCAAAACCCACCTAGGCACATTCCTATGTAACCTGCTCTAGGTAGCCCTGCCTTGGCAGGGGGGTAGGACTAGATGGTCTCCAGAGGTCCCTTCCAACCCTAACAAATCTGTAATTCTGTGATTCTTAGAGTTTATAGACATCTTGGGTGCAATGAATTGGAATTTTACAGACAAAGAGAGAAGTAATTTCTATTTGACATAAGACCTTGGGTTGGTAGTTGTCTCGTGCTTAATTGTCTGACTGAAATTCCACTTTGAATGGTTTTGTGCTTTCTCTCTTCTTAAATCTGCCAAAAATGACTGGGATTAATCAGTGTCATCACTGAGGCTTAGAATTTGAGTTGTGTCTTTTGGCAGCTGTTTTGCAAGAACATAGGGATTTCTCATGTTCCAGATATTTCGTGGGTACTTGTAAGACATTGTGCCTGCATATTTATGTGAAAAAAAATATGGGGTTTGTGATTGTAGTCCAGTAGACGGTATTTGAACAACTATAAATCTGCAAAATTTGAGGCAGAAAAGCAATTAATAAATTAATTGATTTGGTGCTAAACAGAGGTATGTGTTCCCTTAATGTCTAGTTATTGTACAGAAATACAGTGAATAGAGTTTAATGACTTCATTAGGAATATGTGAGCATCTGACATTGTCTTTTGCACTGAATTAACATCTCTATCAACAGTGGATAGACCATGCCAAAAATATCCTGAACTTCCCTTGAAATGCAGCTACATGCCATTTCCTCATGTCCTTCTCAGAGAGAGAAGAGCAGCACCTCCCCCTTGAGGAAGCTGCAGACTGCAATGAGGTCTCTCCTCAGCCTTCTCTTCTCCAAGCTGAACAATCCAAGTGACCACAGCTGCTCCTTGTGAGTCTTGCCCTTGAAACCTTTCACTATCTTGGTTGCCTCCTCTGGACACACTCTAATAGTTTGATGTCCTTCCTATATTTATGCATCAAAACTGCACACAGTACTTGAGATGGGACTGCACCAGTCCAGCATAGGGTAGGAAGACCACCTTCCTTGACTGGCCAGCTGTGCTGTGCTTGATGCACCCCAGGACATGATCAGCACTTTTGGCTGCCAGGAAATGCTGTTAACTCACATTCAACTTGCGATCAATCCAAACCCCTAGTTCTCTTTCCATAGGCTTGCCTTCTAGTCTCTCATTTCCCAGTTTGTACGTACAACCAGGATTACCCTGTTTCACGTGGAGAATCTGTCCATTGCTCTCATTAAATTTCATAATGGTTGGTGATTGTAATACATATGTGAATTGGCTTAGGAATAGAATTTGGAGATAGCTCTAATTAATTTGCTAATGAAATATTTTATTGTAATGTTTTAGTTCTTTTGTCTTTGATTTCCTCTCTATTCCATGGATTATAATTTATTATTTAGATGCAACTTCATAAAGTGCTCGTACTTAACAATGCAAGCCTTTGGACATTATGGACCTCATTTTCAAAGCGGTAAACTTATGGTCACATTCTGATTTATACATGGAAACTGAAACATCAGCCCTACTGTCTGTCTTTTATAGTTCTTCGTCAGGAGAAGATGGAGCTTATGGAGAAAAAAGAATACATTGCCTACTTCTTTTTCTTTTCCCTCCCCACTACTTTACTCAGTCTTTTAGGGAATTCTCTAGTTTGTCGTACATAGAATACTAGCTAGAGAAATATCTGGAAAAATATTATGATTGCTAGTAAACAAGCACTTGTTATTTTCCTTTGAATACGTTTTTTGTCCATACTAGGGAGACTCAAAAAGCATTTCTACTTTCCTCTGAAAATCTGAATATCATATTATTATATTTTGAATCATATTATTTTTTTTCTCTTCCCCCCCCCCTTCTGTTTTGCTTCCTCCTCTCACCCTAACCCTTCCCAGCTGGAAAGACTGCAGTTTGAGAATACTCCCGGATGGGGGAAGAGAGAGAGACTTGAAGCAGAAAAGCAAAGTTTGGAAGAAGAGAACAGAAGTTTGAAATTGCAGGTAAAAGAAATTCAGGGGCTTCCTTAGATGAAAAATAAAGCAACACTAACTAAATTGTGATCATCAAAATGCACTAAGCTGCTGATCAAAAATAAGGTATGTGTATTGCTTCATTTGGTTAATCAAGGAGCATTCCCCTAAAGAATTATTATTTCATAATGTCAAAATATGTCCCTGAAAGAAGGGTTGTGCAAGATAGAACAGCTCTGTCAGCATCTCAGACCTGGACAATTAGAACACAGCGACTTTGAATTTCTGTAGGGTACAGAAACAGCAAGAAGCATCTTTTCATATTTAAAAGGAGGAGGAGGATATGACAAGTCTGACAAGACTTGGGAGCAGAAGTGGAGACTGGTAGGAACAGAAGAGATTGAGTAAGCTTTCATAGCTGCAGAGTCCTGATGAAGGGCAAAGCAAAAAAAGCTGTGAGAATTTTTTGTCATGCTGAATATTGAATCTCTTCTTAGACAAGAGAGAACTGAAGGAAGGATCTTATTTCTTATTTTTGATTTCTCTAAAGATCTGTACACTTTTAAATCTTATTTTACTGCTAAAAATGTTGTGATAAATTATTCAGAGACTTTTAGCTGTGGGTATTTCTTTTATTTTGTGGTTTTCTATGCCAGTAATTAACTAGCAATCCAGAAGGCTCCTACTTTCACTGTGACTCTGAAAGCTGGGTGAAAGAAAGCAAAAAAACACCTTCCAACCATGTACATAATTGATATTACTAGTATGGGCACTGAGAAACAGTAACATTCTTATTTGCCGAAAAAAATAATTTAATGTCATCTATGTGCATTTACTGTTGAATAATGGCAGCCTGAGTAACTAGGACCACGTTAAGGTTATAATTGAAAAAAATAATTTCTCTTGGGAAAGATTAGCAAAGAAAGGTTCTGTACTTGAGGTCTGCTTTTAAATGTAAAATATGTTTTTGCTATATTTCTTTGGTGGCTCAGGAAAACCAAATTGCAATTCATGCATATAGCTTACCTTTATAAAATATCTTACACAGCAATAACCTGTTTTGGATTTTCCTTTACTAGTATTTATTTTATCATATTATCACATATCATACCATATCATTTTATATCATATCAAATCATATCATAATTTCCATGTTTTCTTTGTAATATATGTAATTTGAGATTGGAAATGTAGCCAGAAAGATGCTCATTTGCTAAGGCATGCAAAGGCCTGGCCTCTGATTGCTGGCAGAGTAAACACCACCACATTAAGTAGTCTTCTATGACGCCAAACATCCATTGGAAACATGAGTAAAATAACAGGTCAGCAGTGTTAGAGGGAAGAAGAAATATGGTGAACCCTTAATGCCACAATGAACTCTATTCACAGCTGCAAAAAGGTAGTTAAAACAGAAGCAGCCTTATGAGAAAAATTACTTTGGCAATGAGTTCATCTCCAAATCAATCATGGCATTGGAGACCTGAGCACCCATATGTGGAGAAGACAGCAGTTCGTAGAGATAGTTAGCATATATTTTAACCTTGTTGCTGCCATTAAACGAAAAATAAGACTTAGGGAAGGGCAGAGTGGCTTTTTCAAAGATTGCAGCCTAACTCATTTTATATCTTTGATGGAACCTGTCTATTCCTAGATAGAGACATCCTAGTGCCACTGTTGAATCTTTCTAAATTCTGACAGTGTCTCTCGAGCAACCTGATCTAGTTGAAGATGTTGCTGCATGTTGCAGGGGTGTTGGACTAGATGGGCTTTGAAGGTCCCTTGTAACTCAAACTATTCTATGATTCTGTGATCTAATTTGCTCTAATACTGTCAATATTCTGAAAAGAATGCCTTTGACTTCTGATTTAGGAGCCTTTTTTCTTGGGAATGTAGTTTGAGTTCAAATAAAGTAACACATTAGAAGCAGTGTTAGAAGAGTACAAAAGGATGATTTCTGTAAAATATGGGTGATGGTTATATGTTTAGGCTAGCAAAGGGGATAATATGCAAGACTGAAACCATAGCTCTCTAAAGATCTTTGTTCATCTTAATCTGAATGATCAGGACCTTATTTAGGAAATGGACACAAGCGGTATGGGTGAGGTGTTATGGAATGAATTCCAGAGGAAACCACAGTTGTGTAACACCCTAGCTTCTCCAAAACCTGTATTTAGGAGATTATTTGGGAGATCCATTGTAGGTTGCAACACTACAGTGTTATTAATTGTTGTATAGCTGATTCACATTTTTAAAGGGCATAAATAATAGAAACATTTTTTTCCTTAATTACAGTTTAAGTTACATTAAACATGGTATCAAAATATAGAAGTGAAGTTCTTATATCTTTGTCTAAATGATTTCATGTTGACACTTGATTTTCTTTCTCTTTAGTATGTATACTTCCACAGAATGTAGAATTTGTGCAATCTCTTGGCACTAACAGTAGTAAATCATGCAGATTGAAATTCTAAACACATAAAAGTTAATATTAATTATGTTTTGCACATATTCTTAGCTGGCAATATTTTGATTTAAAATGTTTCCATGCACAGTTTTTGAAAGGCTAACTTCTATTGTACAAAAAGATGAGCAGAATTGATGAAACAATTGAGATCAGACATTACTATGTCGTTTATCGACTGTACTTCTTGGAGTGGAAAGTACTGTTCAAATTATTAGCTGTATTATTTGACAAATAGCATGGCAACAAATATTAAATGGATCTAACTGGTTCATCTAGGATGGATAAAATTAAGAAAAACCCCAAACTTTTTGATAATATAGATCAATACCCAAAACTTGCTGTTTATGGGAAAGATATTTTCCATTTCATCAGTGAATATGACCTTGAAATAAACTTATCGATTTTGAGGAATAATAACTGCTTTTTTGTATTATCTCTAATTATTATGGGGAATATCTGGTTATTAAATGTATGATTCACTGAATATATTTTACAGTGGGCTTGTACAGAATCTAAGTGCAGAATGCTGAACTCTGGAGCTCTCTGATCATAAACTAAAATTTTAAAAAAAGTTTCATTTCTGTCTTCAATATTATAATGTTATAATGTTAGGAAAAAAAATCCATTGTTTTTAAAGATGGAATAATGGACAAAACATTTTTAAGATTAAACCATTTTAGATTAACATTACCTAGCAAGATTTTTTTTTAATCGTCAATGTTTTAGTTTGAGTTTTCAAAAGCAGGAAGCAATTTTTTTATGCAAATAATTTGGAAAATTGTCTTGGGTTTACATGGCAAGGTTTTGATAGCCCTGGGACCACAGGAGTGGGCTCTGTAAGAAGAGATCAAGAGCTGCCAGAAAGAGCCAGTTCCGACTGGCTCCAAAAGGAACCCACTACTGGCCAAAGATGAGCCCATAAGTGCTGCTGGTGGCCTCTTTAAAAACACATTTCAGATACAGAAAAAAAGACAGAGCAGCAGTGTGTGATAGTAATGAGTGAGATAAAAATGTGAGATGAACAGCTCTGCAGACATCAAGGCCAGAGAAGTAGAAGGAGTGGAGGTGCTCCAGATGCCTACCACGGTCCTCCATGGGCTGCAAGGGACAACTTGCTTCACCATGGTCTTCTCCACAGGCTGGAGAGAAATCTTTACAGGAGTTGCAGTCTGCACCTAGAAGACTTGCGCCATGGAAAGGACCTGTTCAGGAACAATTCTTGAAGAAGTGTGGTCTGTGTGAAGGACTAATGCTGGAGCAGTTCATGGAGAACTGTATCCCATGGGAAGGACCCACTGCTGGAGCAGAGGAACAGCATGAGTAGAAAGGAGAAGCAGAGACTGACCCATAACCTGCCGTTCCCCATCTGTGCATAGAGGGAGAACTTAGAGAAGTCAGGAGTGAAGGAGTGAAGCTGGGCTTGGGATGAAGTGTGAAAGGGAACAGAGATGCTTTTCTTAGTTTTATCTTTATTTCTCACCATCCTACTCTATTTTTAATTGACAGTATATTTAGTTTTTGCCAAGACAAGTCTATGGATGATGTGAGAGAAGTTTGACTAGTAAAGGCTTATAGTAATTGCCGTGTGTTTCATTCCTGGATTTGTGTCACAAAGTTCTCTTGGATTGAGCTTTTTAATACAGTTTTTACTCTTCACCATTACAAAACTCAAGAGAAGCCATAATTACAGTATTATTGTTTAACACTGATAATTCATCTAGCACTGTTCAACCAATGGAGAATTATCTTTATTTCAACGAGAACCTCTGGGGCTGGTTATTGTGATGGTAAAGTGGTACCGGTTGCACAGTTCCCTTAGCAGATTTTTAAAATGCCCTATGTTTTCTCATAATTACCTCTTGGGATACAGTTATTTTTATACAATTTTTTTTTCCTTACTACTTTTCTGGTGAATTGCTCATTTTAATTCATTAGAAAGCCCACTAAATTATAGAACTAAAAGCAAATAAAAAAGTGACTTTTACAGATACGTTCATTTCTTCTAAGAAATTATGCTGATCTTTAATAATAGCAAGGAAAAAATTACTGGATTGCAAACTGTCATGGATCAACACTCAGCACTCCATACTTTTCCCACCAAATTGTTTCCAGTTTCAAATTTTGTAATTCTTGGCAAGAAAAAGCTGAAGGTTAAAGACTAGACTTTAAAAAAAATACTCTGTCATTTTCATGGGATTAGTGGCATAATTTTGAGAGCATTAGTATGCTTCATTTTTTCCATTTAAATTTACTTTTTTATCTCCTATTTTCTAACTTCTTGAATGGGCCTATAAATTGTACATTTGTGCAATTTTTATACAATTGTACAGTTTTTGAAGACTGTAAAAATTTTGAATTACACATTTTATAGGAATGCTAAGCCTTAGAAAAAAATGTAGGTTTTGCTGATTCATGCTGATCAGTTATTAATTAGGACAAGATTTTGATTTCGCTTAAAGTCACATGATTAATATTGTCCTATAGCTTTCATAAAATAGGTTTAAGAGATGAAATATCTTAATATGATAATTTACTAAGGGATATATTCTAATCATAAAATGGCAGAAGGTCAAGTTGGAGGAGATGTCTTCAGTGATTCAACCTCAACATCAGTCACGAGATGAAAGTGACGAAACTTGTATTTTTTCACGCAGGGGTGCTGTGTGTATAAAGTATTGCCTGTGGAATTTAAAACATCTCCACCTTCTTACACTGAATTTCTCAGTACTATCTTCTATTTAAAAGTCACTGGGTGCTATTCTTGGCAGATTACATATGGCAGATTAACACCTATTTGACTATCATGCTTGCAATTATAGATGTTTACAAAAGACAATATCTCCACTTCAGCTTTTCATTAAGCAGTAAATTACATGTTTATAACAATGAGAAAGTTTTTATAGTTCAGAAAAAGTTTTATTTAGTCTTTTTCTTGTGAAACTTCTGAAGGCTGTATTGTTTTCTTTTTTCCCTTCTTCATTTTTCTATATGCAGCTTTTCAAAGGCTAGAATTCTCAAATCAAAAATTAAAGGAAAAAAGAACAAAATTTTAACTTCTCAACGTTACTGTACCACCTCTCTCCCTTTTTTCCAGCCAGTTGAGGAAGTTTGCTTTCAAATACTAGTTACCTTTTTTATTTTGGCAGAGTAGCATAAAGTTGTTTGCATGTAATCAGAACCAGAGTTCAGCTAGCTCTATATCCCATTTCTGACACTGACCAAAAATGAGTGTATATCGAAGACTTACTAAGAGCAGCATAAGAACACTTTCCCAGAGCACTTTCATGGCTTCTTAGGAATTCATATCTCAGAAAGTTCCAGTGAGAGTGGTGTTTTCCAGCTCTCATACACCTTATTGAATATTTTTTCTGTCAATTTTTTTAACTACCCATCTTGTCTGTTTGTTTCATGACAATATTCAGTCTGGTACAGACCTTGTGATGTGGCCCATATATAAAATATGGACACAGGATTATTTCCATACTTATATGAACATGGAGGAAATTCAACTAGCTGTCTTGTTTCCTTCATTTTTCATATTGTTTGTGTAATGGTCAACAGGCCATCAAGTTTCTTGCTGTTGGTTTGTTTATAAAAGGACTAATACTAGTTTCTATAATTTCTGCAAGTTGTTCCTCAAATCCTATTTGTCCTGCCTTATTGTATATTTACAAAAAGACTGGCAAATTTTAAAATCTTTTCTATTTATTTCTCCCTTTTCAAAACAGCTAGTTATAATATATCATGTGATTCAATATTTTATTTAGTTCCCTATATGAATACAGTAGACTCCACCTCACGATATATGTGTGAGAAATGGATTTAACTTTTTTTATGCCCTATTCTTAGACCAGAATGTGTTATCTGTAACAAAAATAAAATTCAGTCTTTAATCCTGTTTTCACCCTTCTGTCCCATTTTATTAATTCAAAAAATGTTCCATTACATTATTGTAGTTAGAAAGTCAGGAATTTTCCTGTTTTTTTTTTTTTTTGTTTGTTTGGTTTTTTTTGTCTCATGATCAAGCTGTCAGTTGGAAAAGATGGATGTTTGCATCAAAGTGTGTTGATGCTTAGTTCAGGTTTCATTCCTTTAAATTCAGCATGTCAAATCTGACAGTTTCAGTGATTAATCTTTTCAGTTTGGTAGAAACTTTAGCCTCAGTGGTATGTCTGTAAGCTTGTCTCTGTTGGAAATGTACTTCTTCCAGTTACTGCATATTTGAAAAGAGTTGATTAACTTCTGTCTTGTTCTTATTTGTTGTACTTTCTTTTCTTGTCTTTCTTTCTTTCAAGAAGCAGACTTTCAAATTCACTTGCTGACAAATTCCTTTCTAAGAAAAATAAAATAAATTTTAGAAGCAAAGAAAGACTAATTCAGCCTTCAGTTTTAGGTATCTTATAAAAGTCTTGGGAAAAGAACAGAAGGGGTTGTTACTCAGAAATATCTCTCTTTAAAAAATACATGGATTTGAACTGTATTTTGTGATATTTCTCATCAACTTTGGAAATTTCAGTTCTTTAAACAGCCAGCACTAGATGCTTGGAATATCTTGCACTTGATTTTGGTCCAGTACTTGCCTTTAGCGCTCATTTGAGTTAGTGTAGGTGTCACTTAATCCGTGTCATTCTGGTTAAGCTTAATTACAGAGGATTGTCTTTTTTTATACTGCCATTTTGATTTCAATGCTCTTCAGAGCATATATTTCTTCACTGAATCCCTAGTAATAAAAAAACCAAAACACCATCACTCCAAGGCCTAAGAATTTAATGAAAAATTAAGTCTTGTGCTGAAGGAGATAACAGAAATAACAGCTTTTATTTTGCCATTAAAGTAATTTTGTCAGGAGATTGCTTAAAAACAACCCATGTGAGTTGCATACATTGGAGCCAGATAGTCCCCATATCGCATAAATATTGATTTATAGAGCTGAACACCTCTTGTCTGACCCCGTCATTTCCTGTATGCTTTGCTTTTCTCAATTTACGGATATTGAACTCTGTCCTTCTCTGTTTTAGAAAATTTGTGAGGATGAAAAATACTTGATGTAAAATTGCCAAAGTTATTTCTCCAGCTGAAGTTTTTGTTTGCTTGGGGGTTTTTTGTTTGGTTTTTTTTGTTTGATTTGTTTGGTTGGGTTTTTTTAAGATGCTTTGTCCAGAATTTTATTTAATACTTGATGATTATAAAAGTGGTTTCTTAAAAGACAATATTGTATACTACAACTTACCTTCTTAATGAAGAAACATTGTGGAAGAAATGACTCTTTTTTTTGTTTGTTTATTTGATTTGGTTTATTTGTTTGTTTTGGGAGGGTTGTCTTATGGGTTTTTTTGTAACTGAAGATTAATATTTCTAATGTGCTTGTTTAATTATAGTTGAAAAATGGATATGAAAAAAATTCAATATATTCTTAATCTGTCTTATTATATAGCATAATTGCAAAGGAAAATGATCTTTATTATTTTTACTTTTGTTTTCTCTTTCCCTTTTGTATTTCTTTTCTATGCTTCATTCAGATAGTTGACATTGTTTGATTACTTATTTCTAGCCATGCATCTTACCAAGGAGATTTATCTTCCTATTACCAAATGTGTAATATAAATGATTGGCAACCATGCTGGAAGGAGGTTTAATTTCTTTACTACCAAATAATGTACTATATTTAATACAGTATTGCATACGCTTCCTGAAGAAGTGACATTCAGGTTCAGCTAAATGTCCAGGTCACCAAGCAAGTCCATAGTGACTCTGGTGCAGCTGAGGCTTGAGCTCAGGCAAAGCTCATGGGAGAGCCTCAGTATAAAAGCTTTTCAGGTAAGGAGGAACAGCCCTTGCATTCGGTTTCCAGCAGAGCTGGAAATTGTTTACTTCAAATCTTTTCTAAAAGGGGAGCAAGGGTATGCCCTCAGCTACGGTAGATCTAAATTGGCCCTGAGCCCTTGGCATGAGAAAGCCCTTACAGCCCTGATTGTCCTCACTTAGTATCAAGTGACTATCAGCATTAAAGTACAGCTAAGGTGCTACAAAGCAATAGAACAGGGAGAGGTTCAACCCAGTCAAGCCCAATTCACCAAAATACTGAGTTCCTTTTGTTGTCAGATTGATTAAATATGGTATGGTTTTAGTATTGTTTTGTGATTGTTGATTGTTCCCATAAATTCACTGATTGACAACTTTTATGTCCCATTGAAGGTCAACACTGGTGATTACTGACCTTCAAATGGAAAAGACTGTAATGGGCTTCTGTATAGTTGAGTGGAAATACCTTTCACAAAGTCTAATGGCCTGGAACTGATTAAGTTTGAATTGGCTACTCTACATTCACACCTTTGTGGTTTTATGATTACTAGGTGTAAAGGTATCTGCAGTTCTGAATTCTGAGACATTTGCATCTCATCAGATGACATGCAGAAGCCACATATCATGATTGAAGAAGCTGCTTTTTCATGAGAAATTATATTTCTAGCTAGCTAAGTGGAAGTGAATGCTTTTGGCAGTTCTTCTTCCCTGCTCCAGTGGTATAAGATGGATCAATTTCTATGAAGAATATTGTTGGTAAAATCTGAAAGGTCATGGTACTCACACATACATAATAGTCTGTCTTCTGAAAAATAAATCTGTTTGCAGTGATTAGGTGAAGAAAGCTATTGATACTTCTGTTAATTTCAGAAACTGATGGTTGTATTGACAGTAAACTTTTTTCTGTTGGCCTTACTGAGACTTTTTAAATCTAATAAAGAAGTTTTCTTGGTTTAAAATACAAGAATAATCTTTATGATTTAGAAAATATGAACTCTATAAATTCAAAGTTTAGAAAAATATTCTGCGAAGAGAAGGAGAAAGAGGATAAGGCATTAGAATCTCTCTCGAGGGATAGGAAATGTAAGCTATTATCTGTTCTGGGATAGATCCTCTTATGAGTATTTCAGTCTTGCTCTTCCACATGTAATAAATCATGGCAGATGTGATTGAGGTGTTCAGTTCTTATCCAGCCTGAACAGTCTAACAGTTAAGCTACTATGAAGACCATTTGTATCTTTTCTGCCTTTGCAGGGGGTTAGACTAGATGATATTCAGAGGTCCCAGAGGTCCCTTCCAACCTTAATGATTCTGTGATTTTGTTTATTTTTCATTGTATAACTTTTCACACTAAGAGACGTATAAGCAACATCCCACTCAAGCCCTTGGGCTTATTCCAACAAAAGATGGTATTTTTTTGACTTTCGCTTTCATGGGTAAGAAGGCTGTTGCTGCTTAATTCCAACATTGGCAAGCTCCTCAAAGAAATAGTTTGATCCTACAGATTTGAAAACAGCATTAACCTGAAACATAATAAATAATTTGTGAAGAAGAGCTGTCAGTGTCTGGAATCAAGTTTTATTTCCATTCTCTATGCTTACTTCACTAAACTGGACTCTTTCTTTTTCCTACTTGGAATTCTTCAGAAAATAAGAGTTTAGATTCTTGATGGACATTGAATTCCAGCTTGA
This sequence comes from Psittacus erithacus, assembly GCA_009867235.2. NCBI lineage: Eukaryota > Metazoa > Chordata > Aves > Psittaciformes > Psittacidae > Psittacus > Psittacus erithacus. The sequence goes on from WYDI02015497.1 coordinate 14,341, forward strand.
AGATTAGTTTTTTTTCCTTTTTAAAATGAACTTTAAATTTTTCGCAGTAAAGGGTTGAAACTGAACTGAGGTGTCAATTAATTTGTAGTGGTGATGATGGGCATTTGACTTGTACTTTAGGCTTTTATATTAAAGAAGGTAAAGTGGTTGCGAAGTCCGAAAGCTGGACTGTCTCAAGAGTTACCAGTAGAACAGAAGCAATTGTATAATCTTTCTAGCAATGTTTGGAACACAGGCTTAGTATTACAGTTCAGCTCTTATAGGCCTTTTTGTTATTTTGCATTGCATGAAGGCACTTCAGTGTTTTATTTCAGTTCTGTTTCAAAGATGGTGTATAAAAGTGGAACACTTTTAAATTTTGTTACAGCAAGATTTATTTAGTGAATTATTTTTCATCTCATCAAAATTTTCTAAGTTTGTGTAACTTGTCTTGATTGTACTTGATTGTCCATCAGTTCCGTAGCCCCATCATAGAAGGCCACCAGATTGGTCAGGCAGGATTTCCCCTAAGTGAAGCCATGC
>WYDI02015499.1:1708-12469 GCA_009867235.2 Psittacus erithacus
CAACTTTCTCAGCCTGTCTTCATACAGGAGGTGCTCCAGTCCCCTGATCATCCTCGTGGCCCTCCTCTGCACTTGTTTCAACAGTTTCATGTCCTTTTTATATTGGTCCTTCCAACTCCTCTGCCATGGGCAGGGACACCTTCCACTAGACCAGGTTACTCAAGGCTCCATCCAACCTGGCCTTGAACAATGCCAGGGATGGGGCAGCCACAGCTTCTTTTGGCAATCTATTCCTAGTCTCACCACCCTCACAGTGAATTAAAAATTGTCTCAGAGGCCTTTGAGCAGCCGTTGGGGTATAAGTCTTTAAGGAACTGATCAGTCCAGAATACTGGAAAAAGGCTGAAGAAATCATTCAATCACTCTCATTGCTTGTGCATAAAAAAAGCTCTAAAGGTGAAAGCCAGGAAAGCTTTTTCAATCTTCTAGAAAACACCAGAAATTGAAATTAGACTAATGTAATCTTGCAACAAGGAGCCATTTTTTGGCACAAACCAGAGATAAATACAGAAAAAGCTTCACAGAGGAAATGCTGAGTCATTATTTTTGCTTGGAGTCTTCAAACTGTGCCATTTTATCTCTCTGTGTATAGCATATAAATCTGAATATACCATACATACAAAATGTACACAGATACATAGCATTTACCTATGTATACCATGTGGACATGTTCTAGCTATTCCAGAGACAGGCAGAGACACAGCTGTAGAATTTCTTTACTGATACCTAATAGCTTTGTAACTAATACTGAAGACAGAGATACAAATATGAGCTCTGAAATGATCAAAAGCTGGGCTTGAGCTAGAACAAGAATTAATCTCCAAATTCCTCAAATTGTTTTTTTTAGACTTTGATTTACATTATCTGCAGAGTATGTGAAAATACGGAATTTCTTTTGGGAGGGAGAAGAGGAGGTTAGTGATTGCTTTTCCACTAACAGAAAAAAAAAGGCTATTTAATGAATTGTGAAAAATTATTTGAAGTCTTTAAAAATGAAAGAAACATAACAAAGAATGAGAACTACGCTATTTCAGTTTGATACAAAGGAAACTTAAATAGCATCATGTACTAGACAAAGCTGACAGCTTCAGTTTTCCCTCTGCAAAGAGGGATTGCACAAATGCTAAATCGATTTCCTTTGCAAAGTGATACTAAGTGCCTTTTGTCCCAGAGCACTGTATCAGGCATTATCCTCAGCACCTTTTTAGAGCCAAAAAAGCTTAGAGAAGCTTGAAATGCTTAAAACAGGGAAATGCTTAAAACAGGAAAATGCTATATATATAAAATATTTCTTAGACAAATTGTGCCAAACAAGGTACTAACTTCAGATTGACTTTAATGGGCAAGTGGGAGAAATATCAGTTGTTTAATGAGGCTGAAATTTATCCCCTTTCATAAAGCCAATACAAGCCTATGAGCCACCAAAAGCCAATTCTGAACTTATGGCTTGAGGAGATTTAAGGGGAGTAATGGCCCCATGTGATCTTTCTGTATGGAGTCAGTGTTTTGCTGCCAGTGACCTGGTCCCATAGTATTCATTTGTAATAAGACATAATATAAGGTATTTAGGATGTTTCTCATGCTAAAACACATCTTGGCTTCTAGTCTGTGTTGGATGCTGGCCAGGACTAGTGCAATTATCTAAGACAAAATAAATCTCTGGTGTATTTGAAATAATGATGTAGTCCTTCCTCTTTCAAATCATCAACAGACATTTCTAGAGCTAGTCTGATACTACTGTTATGTGTATTTTCTCATCTTTGGTATGCCTTGAAAAAAAATACTGAGAAGAGAAAGTCTGGATCTGCCAGGTACTATGTCTGATATGTTCCACCATATTGCAGCCAGTATGGTCATTTCAAGCTGTTTTGCTTGTGGGATGCTGATGGAAAACACATCAGAAACCTTGGGTAATAGTAAAAACATACATCTTTCACCAGCTCACTTCTCCAGTCAGTTCATGACAGTTTCTCCTGTTACTTCTTCATCCCACTTTTCCGCGGCCCTAGCATGGGGTCACTCCTACAGGAGATCCCTCCTACAGGATATTCTTTCAAGATAAACCTGTTCCAATGTGGGATGTCTACAGGCTGCAGTTTCCTTCAAGAAATATCCATGGGCTGCAGGGTGGATATCTTTTGCATAATAGTCCTTCACAGGCTGCAGGGAAATACCTGCTCCACCTTTGTCCTCTCCCACAGGCATCCGGAGCACCTCCTCCCGCTCCTTCTGCTTTCACCCTGGTGCTTATGCTGCTGTCCTCCTTTTCTTCTTTCTCCCCTCCTCTGCCTGTTAGGCATTTTTGCTGTTTCTTAAATATGTTCTACCAGAGACAGCACCATCTCAGCTGGTGGGCTAAGCTGTGTCCTGCAGTGGTTCAGTCTGGAGCTGGCTGAAATCAGCTGTGTCCAGCAAAAGGCAGTCCCTGGCCTCTCCTTGTGGAGGCCAGCCAGCACCTGGGCACCAACACCCAGTGCATCAGAAACCAGATCATGCAGAATTGATAAGGAAACCAATACAGCTTCTAGTACCACAATGTTTTCACTTCAACGGATTAATTTCCAAATTGTGTACTGTTTTAGTTCTGGTGATTGTATCGCTGCTTTGAGAGTTGGGCTGAAGTTCTCCTTCTTGCCATATGTTGATGTATAGGTTCAGTCCACACCTGCAGCAGCTAGCCACTGGGGTCTGGCAGTCACTGCCCTGTGAGCTGGAAATGACAGCATACACACCCTGGGATAGGTCACTATAGTGACTTTGCCAAAAACGCAGATCTAATACTCATCTTCTCCCTATTCATGCTCATACACTGTTATAGACTAAGGACAATGTCTTAAAAAAAAGTATGTATTCCAAAATGAGCATATATTTTGTTCCATAAAAGACTGAAATCGTGTAAATGGCATTTACTGTTTACATCTTTAGTTTTGTTTTGGTTTTTTTCACTTGATGAACATTTTTCCAAAGTGTTTCCAATAAAAGAATTCCAGTTGATTTTGTTAGTAGCCATGGAATGGCTACTGTGTGTCTGGTTCCTCTGAATCAGTGGAATACACCAAGAAAAAGTTTGTCCAGAAGTTGCATGAGCAAAAGCATATAGAAGCTTAACAGAAAAATAAGGTAAAATTACAGAAATGTGGATCAATAGAAAGGCATTTCCTCAAAATTTAGGTTTTAACAGGATTTTTTATGTGTCTAGTAAACTACATCTTTTTCTTCTGCTGGGTAGCAGGGAGAAGTGCTACTGCTTCTGCTGTTGACTTTATGGAAGGTGTCCGTATGTCTGGTGCATTGATCCAAGAAGTGCAGGTGGAGCCTTCTCCCTTGGATTGTGCCCTATCATTAGCTTAGCCTTATGTTATCACAATGTTGTTTTCCCTCAAGAGCTAATGCTAGGGATTTTGTTCTGCTTGGGCTTGCTGCAATCTCTGCATAATCCCTTGATTCTACTTGCAGCAACCTCAAGACGTCAAAAGCACTTTTTGCCTAAGAAGAAATGTAGAAATCATGGAAATGAGCCTGGAGTCAGTGGGTATGTTTATGCTGCACGTACTTCACTGGAATATAAAGATACCAAATTAACTAACAGACAAGGAGTCTAGCTGTGAAAGTACAGAAGTCTATGTTTAGCTTCCTAACAGGCAAAATGATCTCATGCTGTCTTGCCAAGCCTAGCAGCGTAGAAACTGCATGATATACATGAGTACCTGGCAGTTGTCACTACCTATGAAGGACTGGACTTGATTAGTAGCTAATAAGGATTCCTGAATTGGAAGTTATAACACATATTTGCTAGCACAAGAAACTAACAAATATTAGGAAAATATACTTGTGAGGGAGAAGAGCTCACCCAGGATGCTCAGTCCACTTGTAAATGGCCCCAGGTAGTATATTTTGGCAGTGGGACTTCAGTTCAGGTATCTTAGTCAATTACTTCTACAGATTGATGAGAAGTCAGCCGAGCTTTTAATTGTTGTGCTCTGTTATAAACGGGCACAAAAATCCTTTCATCATGAGCTGTCTGTGAAGAAAGAGATGCCTGAATTACTGTCTGTGGTCTCTTGAAAGACAGCAGAGATATAACTTTCATGGTTCTTGTGGTTCCTGCATGCTAAGTTGACTTTATCTTTAACAGATTTTATTCATATTTTCCAAAAGAACTCCTGAGATACTAACAACAAAATCAGTTTGGATTTAGGGGACGTGCAAAGGGAAACTGTTCTTGAAATAAAATCATGACCGTCACTCAGCTGTAGATCTGTTTAAAGATATGAGCAGGACTGCTGCTCAGCAGAAGCATCTCAACAGTGCTTATGAGTTAGATTTGCTGAGGTGAATATGACCTTGAGTGCAGCACAAGGTAAACCATTAGGCAGGTGTCTGGTACAGACCCTAAGAATCTGCTAAAGATGTGTAATAAGCCATCCTTTTGTCAGTTACTTTGGTCCTCTGCACAGAATCCAAGCCTTTGCTGAAAAAAAAAAATAGGAGTAGGTAAAATAAGTAAAGTTGACAGTAATATTTAATACATATAATATTTCTAGACTTCCAGGGCAATGTTAAGCTCTTATGGAGAGCCAAATGAAAGAAATAGCTGGAAGTCGTCTAACCAGAATTGTCTATAGAAAGCAGCTGAAAGGAATCATGGGAGAAATTATTCCTATATATGCTAACATGTTCTCTAAGCATTATGTAACACATAGGGGAAGTAATATCAGGCATAAATCCGGCTTACTTTTCAACAAGGAAGAGTTCCTGTCGTCTGTTATACTGTGTTACCCCAGCCCAGTACACAGTGAGAGAAAGTTAAGCAGATGAGCTGATGAAACCATCTATATTGTTTTGAGTATCCCCAGTCATGAATGCAGCCTGTGGCAAACACTGGAAACATGAACTACCAGAAACTCATCCTTGGACACTGGCACTCTCATGTTTGTGGGCAGTGAACAGTCTAAACCTAAACCAGTCCAAGTCTGAAACTACACAAGTGGCATATTTCAGTAAGGTGCCATTTCCATCTGGGCATGATCAGGTCTAGTGGCACCTAAGAAAAATCCCTTTCTGACCTTAAGCAGCTTGTTTCAATTGCAAAGTAAATCTTTAACTGCAATTTAGGACCGCTAATAAAAGACAAACTTGCTGATGTGGGAAAGTAATAGTATTCTCTTTGCACCATGTTTATGGAGAAATAACCCAGGTGAGGGCAAGAGTTTATATTGTTATCCCTTCAGATAACAGGAAAACATAAAAAAGCAAGCTTCATCTTTACCTTTCATCTCACAGTAAGGGTCAGGGAATGACACCCATGTGCATGAAATACATACTGAGAACCTGGAAACATGGTCCCTGGTATGATCAAAGCTGCCCCTGAAGCATGCAAAGCATCCTATGTACTAAACCATGTGCTGAAGCACAGTATGTATACCATGTAGTACACTGCCATACTAGTGTATGAGAACAAAAAATTAGTGAAGAAACAGTCTGTTGTCAAGTTGCGTGCAAGGCCTCCACGTGAATGTCAGGTTTGTGGCTATACTTGCAGAGTAGCATGGCAAAAGCTGTGTAAATAGAGCAAGCCGTTTTCTGAAGCTGGGGGGATGAGGTCATTATACACTGTTTCCTACAGGATTAAGACTTTGAAGGTGACTATAAACCTTAGAGATCCTTGGTTCAGAAAAGCATCTGGAAGTTTGGATGCATATAATGTCACTTCTCCAGCTGGGTAGGAAACTCATAAAAATAGGCATCCTTAAAAAATGTTTCATAGTCCAAGATCCCAGGCAATGTTATCATGCCCAGAAATCCTGCTGCGTTTGGTATTCCTGCTTTTATATAAATTTATTCCTGGAAATGATGAAATGAGTGCAAGTTTAAAAAGGAGGATGAAGCAGTGCAGAAACCTTGGCAGGAGTATGGTTTTTGAAATCAGGCTGAATGTCAAGAAGCACTTTCTCTGGTCAGTTCATTTGATTTTAGGATTCCCAGCTGACCTGGGGTGTATTGTGCTTACTCTATATGAAAGAAAAGAAGTAGTTTATGGACCTGAATATGCCTTTAGTCTCTCAAGTACAAATCAGGAGTAAGATAAAATTAGTGTGACAATGAGACCCCTATTTTTTCAGTTACTTCTCGGTCTAAATATTGTGGGAGTGGGAGAAAAATACAAACTAGTAAATCACATGTGCAGCTTACACATTGAATTGCTTTCCTCAAAGTTAAATAAATTGGGAGAACCTCTATAAAATGCAAGAAGATCTTTTATATATGGATAAATGAATCATTTCCAAGGAAAGAAGTTAAAATTGTAATTTTATCAAGGCTATTCTGTTCTTTGTTTTCAGACAGGATGTGCACTTCCTTAAGGACATCTGAAACTTGTCTGTAGATACAAAATTGTCATTCTTTTATACAAGTAATATAATTAAGTAATGAAACCATTAAGAGAATATAAGAGCAATTGATCAGGAGCAAAAAGATCATACAATTTTCTTTTTCACTCAAAATAGATTCTAATTCATTCCTGACAGGAAGTTGTCCTGATACAGTGCATTATTAGCTAGTCTCATTATTGAGACTGTTGACGGCGGGCTAAGCTACAAAGGCTAGAAGCAAGTAGGTGTGCTCCCCACAAATTCCTATTTAAGAGCTTTTCAGGTGTCCATTTTAGAAACAAACAAAAGCATTATTTGTCTGTTGCAATATGTGAAGTGATCTTTTCCTGTGCAAGGCCTGTATTTCTTTCCTCTTAGGGACAGAGCTGCAGAGACTAAACCATATACTGCAGGAAAAAAAAATATTGAAGGTTCAGCTTTAGAAAAGAAAAAAGCAGGAGCATGCTGTCATGTTTCCTGAGGCCGTTTTACAGAATTTCTGCTTTCCTGGACTTTTAACAGTCTCTAACAGATGAACATACAGTTTCTTGAGCATATATTGACTGAGAATGCTAGTTAATCCTAATTTCCTAGATCAAAACCCCAAATACAAGCCTCTGATATGCAAGACTTTCAAATACAGACCAGAAAGATGCTGCAGCACCAGAAGAGAGTGTGGAGGCTGCAGCTGAGCAAGCAGGAAATCTGATTCTTGTTCTTCATGAGCAGATCACAGTCCAATCTTCTCTGTTCATTTCTGAATGGTAAATAAGCCTTCCCAATTTAAGAAATTAAACCATCTGCTTTGTCACAAGTAATTTCTTTTCCATTAGGTCTACAGGACATCCTTTTTTCCTAGTGCTATGTTACCGCCTTTAAAGTTTCGGATTGATAGTAACAGAAATTTATTTTAGTTCTTCTTAAATAGGGATAAAGAGGTTTATATGAGCACATACTGAGTAAATGCATCAGTGTGTTCTGATTAATGAATTATCCATTCAGTGCTACAATAATTCACTTTATCTCTAACCACTCCCAGTCAGTTACTTATATAGTGACATTTATTAGCAAACTGCCAATTGCATCACCTTTACATTATTGTTCTCATTGAGAATTACACATTCAATAATTCTTTAGTGCTGGGTCTAATCAATAAAGAAAAATGGATGGTGCCCATGAAGCATTTATACTTATCTTAATTCTATATCCCTAATACCATTGCCAATAGCACAAGAGTAGATACAAAATACTTTAACTGGCAGTTCTCCCCTTTTATACATTCTCTTGTCTCCTTTTCTCTCTTGTATGCCAGTATCCCTGAGTTGTTCTGTGAAAGCAAAGGATGTTTCCCTATTAATGACTATTTAAATAACAGAATTATGTTGCTATTGTACTTGCTTTTTTTCCATCCCAGACAATGACTATGAATTAATTAGCATTAGAAGACTGGAAATTGTTATGAATTTTAACATTTTATTTGGAACATTCTGTGTGCATTATTGAATGATTTTACGCCTCCTAATGCAAAACTGATTGTATCTCTGCAAACCTCTGGGGAAGTGTGTGAGGTCATTGCTGTTAGATTTGCAAAGAAAACATGTGGATTTCTCTCTCACATTATTCTTTCCTGTGCAGATAGTGCTGTTTTTGAGCTGTTCTTCAGAGTGGCTCATTTTTATTAAAAGATTTTCTTATCCTTTATCCTATTCATGTGCCTTTCCAAGCACTTCATTTCATAAAGGAAATGAACTGTGTTTTTTCAATACTTAAAATATTCCTACAGGAAAATGAGAATTTACATTTTCAGATGTTAGTGTTGTCCCCAGAGATAACGGTCACTGAAAGGCAGCCAAATGTGAAAAGCAAATATACATGTCAGGAAGGAAAATAACAATTTATACCTTGTTTCCTACCTGCCTTTATTGCTGATAGTTTATTCTTTCCATAAAGGAGGATTCCAAAAGTAATGTGGGTGATCAGGCATCCAGGAGTCTGCGTGGGAAGAAAAACTATGAAGTTTTATTAAAAGATCTCCCTGGAATTTTAAGTTTGCACTATTTTTCTGCTGATTTTTTATTATTATTTTTATTTTTAAAACAAAGTGGGTTTCTATTCATGGATTTATGGGACCTCACAACATAATTAGCACCCTGGCACTGTCTGAGGGAGAAACACTAGCAAACACAGTCCCTCAGGAAAGCAATGAGTCCCTCTGTCCTACTTACTGAGCAAAACCTTAGTGTATTAAGCCAGGTGGATTGCTTAAAAAGATTTTATTTCCTTCAGCACCAGGTATTATTTCCATAACCTACTTTTTTCTGTTTCAAATAAACTTTTATTTTTTTTCAAAAGCAAATAGCAACATGTATTTAGGCTCAAATTTACCACTCTCTGTTAACAATTTATAATATTTATTGATAATATTTAAGTAACCTATGATTGAGTTCTAAAGAAAACTATTGAGCAGGGAGAAAAAATACTGTCTGTGCATCAAGACCAAAGGTTGTTGAAATGAATAAGCAGCTTTTAACAGCAGACAAAAGCAAACAAAAATAAAAAGTTTTCTTCATTTCAGTTTGATTTGCTTCAATAAGTAGTTCAAAGTTAAGGAACTGCTTAGAAATAGAGTAAGCTGGAGCTTCGTTATCTTTACATGGTCTGTGAATAAATTCTCAGTCTGGGATGCGGAGACTTGTGAATTCATTCATTAACTGTATATAAAATTTGCTTTGGTAATAAACTAATTTTTAGTATAAAATGTTTGATATATTTTTCTTCTGTATAGAACATATTTATTGCAATTGTATGTAAATAATAAATACACTTGAAAGGCTGGGGTTTTACATTTCAGTTGAATTCCCATTTCTACCCAAAGTAGCTTCATATGAATTATAAGTAAAGAAATAATAATCTTCTAGTAAAGAAAAATTATCATTCATTTCTAACAGAATGCTGCGTAAGTATTAAGCATATGAATAATCATGCCAAACTGTATCACTTCTTAAATGGGAACGGAAGGTATCTTTCTGGTAGTGATGGAAGTAAGAGGTTATTTTAAAAATCATATTCAGTTGCAAAACAACTTTTTTTTAAAAAAGTTTATCTACCAACAACAATCAAACTCCCCTGAGGAAAAAAGAATAATGCACATTCAAAATAAGCATATAAAGGTTTTTATATAAAAAAATGTTTTGTGGTTTTTGTGATTTCAAGTGAATAGGAATTATTTTCACAAAAATAACATTTGAAAATCTCATGAGAAATAATTTTATATTGAATTCTTTTTGTGAAAAATATTTGTCAGTTTTTCCAGAAATATTATAGCTCAGGGCCTTATAAATAGGCAATTCCGTGATATATGGGAGATAGAACGGTTATATGAACATAACAGGAGCATCTGCACTCAGAATTTTAACTCAGTAGCAAATTCCAACATTTCTAAAATTAATTTCATTTCCAACTCTAAAAACAAAGTTTTGACATTTTTGACTTATTAAAATTCTGTGTAAATGTGGTGGAAATAGCAAAATGGGCAATACTTTTTTCCATCAGCAAGAGTAAGACAGTTAGTAAGGCTTTTTTAATGACTTATCCAAATGAATTAGAAAATTCATATTCTTTCTCTAAGGCAATAACCACAGTAGATCCTGTTAAATCACACAGCTGACAGAAACCTCTTCCAACTTGCTCAAAGTTGTGAAGCAATTAATTTGTTTCAAACATGAAATTGCAAGAGAAGCATTTCAGAGTGCAGTTCAATAGCCACTCTTGTTTGTGATCATCCAACATTGCAGGGCAATGAAATCTCAGCAGTAAAGGTCCATTTATCCATGCTGGCTGAACTAAAGGAGGGGGAAGAGATTGTATGATGTCAACGGTAGAGTACACATTTAAAGCAGCAAGGATCTCACTAGTTTCAACCAAGTGCTGATAAACTAATTATGTTTTAACTACATCTCCTGTTTCTTCCTAGGTCTTACTGCTGCAGCATCTCTTGTATCCCTGGCTTGGGCTTTGGCTTCTTACCAAAAGGCCCTGCGTGACTCCCGTGATGACAAGAAACCCATCAGTTATATGGCTGTTATAATCCAGTTTTGCTGGCATTTTTTCACAATTGCAGCAAGGGTCATTACTTTTGCTCTGTTTGCCTCGGTTTTCCAGCTGTACTTTGGGATCTTCATCGTGCTGCACTGGTGCATCATGACCTTCTGGATCGTCCACTGCGAGACAGAGTTTTGCATCACTAAATGGGAGGAGATCGTTTTCGACATGGTTGTTGGGATAATCTATATATTCAGCTGGTTCAATGTCAAGGAAGGAAGGACACGCTGTAGGCTTTTCATTTACTATTTTGTGATCCTTTTAGAAAACACCGCCTTGAGTGCTCTCT
>WYDI02015500.1:0-43581 GCA_009867235.2 Psittacus erithacus
CATTACTGAGCAGCAACTGAAACCATCGGTGTTATCAGCGCTGTTCCCAGGCTGAAAGTCAAAAACACAGCACTGCATCAGCTATTAAGAAGGAGAAAAATGACTGCTACTGCTGAAACCAGGACACTGGGTCAGATCCTTGAGTGACCTATCTGCCCACTTCTGTGGGTGCCCACTGAAATGAATCTGAGAATATCATAGAATAGTTTCTGTTGAAAGGGACCTTACAGCTCATTTAGTTCCAACCCCCTGCCATGGGCCGGGACACCTTCTGCTACACCAAGTTACTCCAAGCCCCATAAAACCTAGCCTTGAACACGCCAGGATGGGGCAGCCGCAGCTTCTCTGGACTACTTGAAAAGAATACATGCAGTGTCAGTATGAAAAACTAAAGTACAAGGTACCTGGGCTGAACCAAAAAGCCCTGCTGACACTCTAGATACACCTTTGGCACTTGCAAAGGACCTCTTGCAGCCAAAGTGCCAATTAATGCAATCTTACGTATACTAGTATATATCTTAATAGGAATCAGTTTTGGTCATATTAAAAATCAATGTGATTGAGCCTACTGTGTTTGAGAAACAGCCCTTTATAGCCTAACAAAAGAAGATTTTTCCCCATGCAGAATCTATTGCAAGAATAGAATGTTAGTTTCTACTGAGAATCATATTTATTATTTATGGAGGAGAACATTTTGACACAAATAATATAGATCAAAATTACATATTTTTCCTATGAAATAAGCACAAAATCTAATTCTTTTTTTACGAAGCAGGAAACCATGCTGCTCTTTAAATTATAAAAATACCAACATTTTTAATGCTTCCCTAGAACAAATGTGAGAGACAGTCAGCATCAATAACCTGATATATGTAACTCCCAGATCACCCTGTAAGTCTGTTACTGTATCACATACCTAGGCCTAGCTTAAAAATCAATATCAAAAGTAGCTGGCATTGCAAGAATCTTCATTACAATTAAGTATATATCTTAAAGTAAATTGCATTTCAGCTGAAGAGTGTAGCCAGCTAATTCAAATTACAGCAATTCATCTTTGATCTGAGAAAAATGGCCTATACCATGTCTACAGTTTCATAAAATCTCTCCCAAATCCATCAAAAAATTACAAAAGTTCATGAAAAGCATACACTGGTAATTCCAACAGCTCTTGGTGCTGCAGTTACAGGCTTGTTTTAACACACATCAGGTACAGGAAAAAGCTAAACCAAAATTTGAATGTTAAGCACAGATATAGTTATGGGTAAGACACTGCACTCTTAGTCAAAGTAGGCAGCCTTGAAATGTAAGTCTTATGATACAGGTGTGTAATTCAGGGAAATATTTGAGAAAAAAATGGCTTTCTTATTATTTTTAATCAGAACGGATCTGCAATTAAAATCCAAATCCTTTTTTTAATCATCTGTACTGCCAATGCCAATCCCAAAAAATCCCAAAAAGGAGGAAAGTTTTGGCATTAGCTCTTTTGAGTCACATTTCCCTCGCAGGTAGTATGTAGCATCACTTAGGTGGTACAATACAGGAATGAAGCAGAAACTAACTGATACCAGTAAATTCCTAGCTATGCAATTTCACTATTACATGAATTGTAATTACTTACTACATTAATTATTTATCTTCTTTCACATTTTAATTTGAAATTTATGTGTTGCCTTAAGCAAAACAACCTAGAAGTAATTATAATTAAAGTTTATTTAAACTAAGAACAGAGAATTTCTATCTAAAATTGATATCTTTCATGCTATTCTAAAGGTAGGCTAAGGGTAAAGTATTTCTTTGAAACATGAATTTCTATTCTACTTTAGAAAAACAGTAGCAGGAGGGAAATGCATGAAGTCGTCTTACTTTATGAACAGTTCAAGGTTTTGTATACTTGGCTAATTCTTAAAAATATTGTATTGCTTCTTATACTTCATAATACAGAAAAAGAAACTCCATTAGCAAAATTAGAAATGGAAAAGCAATGGTTTCTTTCATGCAAATCATACAGGAAATATATTCCTTAGACCTGAACAAATGTTTCATGCTAAGGGTAGATTACTTCAGGCCGTACAGGGTTCTGGTGGATTAAAATAATAAAATTCACAATTTAATTTTAAGTTAAATTTTATAATCAGGGAATATCAGTCTCTGGAGTAATACATGTAGTTCAAAAATGAGTTCTTTAATGACAGTCTCCTCATCGATTTTTTTTAGCTTTTCCTTTTAATTACAGTGCCTTGTAAACTATTATAGTTTGAATTATGTTGAAATAGGCTTCCATTATAAATTGCAGTATGGATTTACGAAAAGTAGATCAAATCCAACTAATGATAACTTTCTTTGACAAGACAACCAATTGGTTAGACACAGAAAATGCAAATGCCATCCATGTAGACATTAGTAAAGTGTTTAATATTATCCCATATGAGAAACTAATAGTTAACCTGGGAAAACATACTGAAATTTTTCAAGGAGTAAAGAAATGACTGATAGTAACAGTAATAGGTCTGAAAAGAGACATTTTGGAGGTTAGAAGAAGGTAATTACACTCAAAGGTGGTCTTGCTTACTGTTTGAAAAAACGATTTTGGAATAGAACACAATATAAGACAATGGTGTAAAACAAAATTCTACACCTTGTAAACTGGAATCACTAAAAAAGGAGGAGGAATATAATTCTACACAGTGCAAGTTTAAGTACTTGTACACAACTAAGGACTTCAATAATAGGTAGCTGGAAACAAAGAAGAGAGGCCTGAGCATTCCACATAATCAAAAGACAACTACAAACATAGAAAGGAAATATGGCTATGGAAAAGATAAAAGCAAGAGGTATTTCCAACAAAAAAAACAGGAGGGTGTAAGTATACTGTGTATAAATCTCTCACCCACTGTTCCAGAAAGACGCATTCAGCTTGAAAGATGAGCAGAGAATGGAGAGCCCCTACTGCAGAAGATACAAGGACAACTTTAAACCCTTTCTAGCTGAGAAAATTACATGAAGCAAAGCAGCACAGTATAGAGATACTAATTTCAGCAATGGGGTAGTTGCATTAATACGCCTAGACTGAGATCTGACTTTCCTTGTACAATAGAAAAATCAAGATATTTGAACTATAAGAATCATTGACCCATATTTATTTTTCCTGCCTTTCAATAGGAATGTTATTGACCCCTAGAAACACATTTCAGTTTTGGTGTCTCTGATGCTTGTGCATTTTTATTCTATGTAACTTGTTATAGAGTTGTAGAAAGTCATAGAGACAATTAGCTTGGAAAAGACCTTTAAGATCAAGTTCAAGCATTGTTACAGTTCCCATGAAAAGTAGCCTGTGTAAATTCAGTTTGCTATCTTCACAAAAGCAAATCTCATCCTAAATGAGCAGATTAATTCAGTGCACCTTAACATTTCCATGTTTATTCATCTATAATAATATATTCCTTAAAGACTTCTTATGATGTTTTATGTATTTAGGGAATACAAATTCAAACCAAACCAAACCAAAATACAAACCGCACTTCAAAACCTATAACTACTTTTATAATGTTGCCTGATTGCATTCATGAAACACAAGCTTTAATCGATGATAATTATGTATTTTAAAACTAGTATTTGGTCTAAACCAGTAAAAGATGACATTTTCTTGTTTCACCTAAGGTATTTGTATTTATTTAAATTTACGTTTAATTCCCATTGTTATGTATCTTAGTACCCTGCTCACTTTCATGTTTCATCTTTTTCCTAGCATTTTACTATTAGATCATTTTCTTAATTTTTATTCTATTTCTGCTCCGTCAAGCACATACTTCTATAATTTAATTGTTCAGCTCAATTGTTCAAGTGCTTGACTTTATATTTTGAGATACTGAATTCCATTTAGATCTAATTTTCTCACTTCTTCAATCAATTGATAACAGCCTGAAATTTATTGACTTCTCCAGTTCTATCAATAGCATTTTCTGTTTAGTTCTGTCAGCAAACTGTAAATACCAAGCAAAATTTTGCTTTTACTATAGAAAGATATACATCAATTTAGTGTCAGTATTGAATTGAGACTGGATGATGTCAATGCTTTAGCTCCACTTTTGTCTTGACACAATAAACTGAAGTCTTCTCTTCTGTATCAATAAAGTCTTAAAACCTTGATAAATATTTTTCCTGATTTTTATGATAAAATTCAGAAAAATCAGCTTACATACTCTCAAGTTGTATATAACTTCTTTGGGGATTCCATTTGGTACCATGAGTTCTATATCAGTGTCAACCAGTTCTGCTTTGTAATGTTTTCCCTTTTATTTATGGTTAAAAAATAAAATATTGGTCATAAAAAAAGGCAAAGACAAAATGGAAAATAAGAAAAAGATGTTTTACTTGTGTCAACAAAATATAACCAAGAGACAGTCTGCTTCTTCTGCAACTCCATCAACAGCCAGGTAGGGTCCTTCATGACCACTTAGAAAAAAAGGCTCTACAAACACATATTGAAGCTGCCTTCTACACAAACTGGCTCTTTGAGACCTCTTTACGTAAAATTATTCCTGGAATGTGAGTTTTGGCTACTGAAGCCTTGATCCAGTAATTTCAATCTGTGCATGACTTTCAGAGAAACCTGTTTGACAATAACATTATTTTCATCACAGTTCAATTCATAATACTAGCATGTATTGATTTCACAATTATTTTCCCTATTTGCCTTCTGCATATACAGCTGAAACTCAAGAAGAGTGCGTATCAATTACAAATGCCAATGACACTTAATAGCTGTGCTCATTTCAAAGCTGCAAAATCGATCACCTTCAGGGATCTCCTCCTTCTTCATCTCTTTGTCACTTCTGGCATTCAAGAGTTATGGAAAATGGACCACTGATAGCAGAGCTCAGTCTAGGACAAGCTAGCATCCAAAAAAATGCTGATGCTGCTGTTCAACTAGAAACTAGATTTAAGGCTAGCTTTGGCTGTTGCTATTTTTCTTGAATGTTTTCTTCAGAGGAATAATCAAACCTCCTTTCAAATATGGCATTTCAGCTCCAGCTGTTCAGTAGAGCCCATTACCCATGATGCTGTAATTTACCAATACACTGTTAATCTAGTGCAATGACTTTTTAAAAGACTTATTGTCATCAAGGAGAACAACATGCTAAAAATAAAAAGAAAGGACATGGAGGGCCAAATGCTAATGTGATTTTTCAGATAACTTTTTCAAAGAAATTTACTTTTCATCATAGTCATAAGGAGGGTATAATTGTCATATTAATCTTTGTTATGGCAAACGGCACATCTCTCGATTTCCAAAGATGACAGAAAGCCTGCCCTCCATCGAAACAGTATTGTTTCATGAGTGTGCACATGCAACGTGATAGTGGAAAGATGCATATAAATATCTTGCTTATCTTAAACGTCAAATAAAAAAACCCCGCATCTGCTTCCAGGTTAAGCTTTTTCTTTTTTTTCTTTTTTTTTTTTCTTTTCTTTTCTTTTTTTGTTTCGTTTTGTTTTTTGTTTTTTTAATATTTCCATTGTCTCACATTCCTTCTGGTAAAACTTCATCATTCAATATAACTTCATCATTTATTCAGTAACCCAGGCGTCTCCAATGCATTAATTGTGTAGACTGTAACCTAACAGACAGCCCTTCTTTTGTGAATATAATATTCCTGGCACATGCTGTAATTATCTAGCTTCTAAATAAGAAAGAAGGAAGACCTGAAAGCAGAATCAATTGATTAATATAAAAATTAAACACCACATTTAAATGAACACCTTTTATCACTACTACCCCTTGCTATGTAAGGAGCTGCGCTGTCTCCATGTTTGGAAGTTTTATAAAAGATGTTGTTTAAAATTTTTCAATGCATACACAGAATGCTCCCATTTCAAAGCACATCATCAATAGTAATTAATTCAAAATCCCAAGACACAGATGCGCAACTCCTACTGCTTATCTTCTGGTTGTTCTAGCCTTAATGTACATCTAACATGGACTGGTATCATTCTTAGCTGACAAGTAGCAAACAGACTATGCATCAATTTTACAGTGTGGGAGACAATGAGAGAACATTTTCTGAGATTAACAGACTATGTCTTTTTGTAAAGTAAATTAGGCTAAGTAGGGCTTTTGTTTGGCTTCAACAAATCAGGCTTCCAATAACATGCTAACAGAGAACGCAGGAAAAAAAATTAGAAGGCAAGGCAATGAAGTTAAGCTGATTTAATCAAGATCAGAAGCTGACCTTAGACCTTGAAATGAACTTCTTTCAATGAAAATGGTCTGTAAGCTAGCAACATACTATGGTACAGTGAATACTTAATTTCTTAAAGTGTAGTGCAGTTTCCTTCCGTTCAAATACTTGTATGTATTCCAAATGCAAGAGGACTATTTCTGAAAGAAGAGGCATTTACTCCTTTGTAATACTGTTCCCATATTCCTTTCATATGAATTTATACCTTTTGATTTTAATAAATCCATTTCCTTGTGTAGGGAACAAACTCTCTCTGCTATATGACAGCTAAAGAGGTGCATCATCTATATAACAGGGTTAAATAATTTATTCACTATTGCAGTATATAAGAAAAAGTGGTTGCTGCTTCCTCTTCCAACTTCAGAAGAAACAGAGCCCTGCTTTGATACATCAGTTTAGCTATTTAATGAGAAGCAGAATATATACTTTTCCTCCTTTTTTTTTCCATTCTGTCTATATGTCCAAGATTACTCACATTGTTTACTGAAACTGTATTAAGGGTAAGCAACTTTAGCTTTCTCATTATGCTTTTCTTCTGACAGCCATGGAAAGACTCAGTATAATCTCATCACCTTGTATTCATCAGACTACTAAAAGCTCTGGCATAGATTTCTCTTGGCCAATTGAGTATTAATTTAAACCACTGCAGTCACTGATGTGCAAAGTTTAGGTGTCTCCTTTTGAGCAGGGCTAAATGCTCTTTTGAATACAAGAAAATACTTATATTGAAATTAGATCTTTCATAGAAAAGTTGGAGAATTCCTGACTGAGACTACTGGGAAACAGTAAGTACTGAAGTATAGTAGGAGCAGTGGGGAGAGAGCAGCAGCAACAGCAATGAAGTCTGTGGAGGGGTGTGGGGCAATAACTGCACACGAGTAGCTGCACAGGGTTGGGCAGAAGACCCATGAAATTCAACATTCTGGCTACAAGCAGATACCCAGAGAAAGTAGGAACAGCAACATATGGTACTTCCTAAGTATCAACATCCAAATTCACATGTTTAAATAAGGAAAATCATGACTAATGAGGCCATTAAGTCTTTCATGGTTTATAAAAACAACACAGTCCAGGAATGTTTCTAACAAACTACTTAGTAAAGATACACTTTGTAAAACCCCAAAATGTCATTTTCTGAAGTTCCTCACATTGCCATCACAACTGCCAGGACTGAATGAAATCCAACAATATTGCAGGAGAGCAGCATCTTGGACTGCCAATTACGAAACTAGCAAACTTAAATCCTGATCATCAAATACATCAGGGAAGGTTTTCTAACATAAGTCAAATTGATAACTGGGACTGAAGGTGAAAAAAAAGGTACCCAAGCAACAGTTCTCTGATCTGAAAATTTATTTGCTTTTGGACACAGGCTTAAGAAAGAATTGGAGAATTACAAAGATGATGATTGGGAAAGCATCTGTGAGACTCTTCGAACAGAAATTGAAATTCTGCAAATGGTATGCCAGTTTCATTATGCATTTTAAGTGTTTGATAATTTTAGTTTAAGGTGTAATTTAAGATGATTAGCAGTGGGTTTAGATAAGCAAGGGTTTATGCTGTGTATACAACCAAAAGTCCTTGTGTTGCAGGTGCACTCCAATTCTGCTTTGGATTGGCCTGTTGTTTCCAAATGTCCAGGAATATCATTTCACACAGAAAAGAATTTAAAGATACATTTTTAGCGCAAGAAAGACCTACCTGGGGACTAGTATTAATCATTACTTTCTTGAAAGCTGCAAAATATTATGCATTTAGGAGCTAAATTAATCTGTATCTCCAGCTGGCAGTTAAATGGAAGATGGGAATATGGAGAAATAGGATGATAAGAGCATACTTTCATGCAATATTTTATATTGTCCACTCACAAATCCTTTATATAAACTTATTAAAGTGTGCTTTTTTCTCTAAAGGGCAATTCTAACTTCAAATTTCTCGATTGTCAGTCTGTCTAAAAATACAATGTAAAGAATATTTTTAAGTCATTTTTTTGAAGTAAAGGTGTTTTGAAGGTTCATTTCAGACCCCCTGATTGAGCTGTATGAAGATCCAGCTGCCACAGCATAACAGCCAGGGGAAATTTGTGTTACTCACTGCAATGATCAGCTTCAAGTTCCCGTTGGAGGAATGCAACTTACTTGTAGTTTATCCCTTAATTTTATCATGCTTGTGAAACTTCAGGAACAAAAACCCCCGAACAGCTCAATGTTTAAAAATGTCTCTGTAAAGAACACACTGAACTCATTAGAGTTCATTTTCTGTAATCCAATTCTTTCTGTTTTCCAGAATCTATCACAAAAAAAGGCTTCAGATAAGTGAACAATATGTGGCCTATGATATGAAGTGTCATGGAAGCTAGTCTTTGAGCATTTTAAAACCATTTTATTCAGGCTCTGTCAGGTTTGTTTCTATTTGCTTTGTTAAACCACAGTTTGTATCCTGCCTTTGCTTTTTCATTAAAATACAATTGTATTCATTTATAAGCGCTGGACCATGTGAATACATTCACTCACTCTGCTCAGCCTCAGTCCACTTTGTGGTCATCATTTCATCACATCCAACTCTGTATGCAAATAATTTTCAATCAGCTTCCCACCTGGGGGGTGGAATGCATAATTGCTCATCACTTGTTTTTTTCCACCTGGAGCTCTCTAAGCTACAGAGGGGGTCTATCACACAAAGACCTGCTGCAGACATTTTACTAAGAAGGGAGGAATAAACCACTTTTGGAAGCTGACCAAATTCTTCCCGCGATGGAGAAAGATTTTTCCTCTTGGGACACAAGCTGCAGTTTGAAGTCTGGCAAGGTCTGATCTACAGCAGTGGTATCAAATAGTATTCTGATCCACTGGATTAGTCAGGGTAATTCCAAGAGACTGGAATTATCGTTCTTAATAACCAGAGTTTTTGGAACTGACATCCTCATAAGGGCTTTTTTGTCTCTTCCCTAAGAAAGATCCTCTTAAGATGTGCTTTATTTTAAGCAACTCTGACTTGTATGGGACCATCTGACTCTTAAAGTCAGGCAACCTACTAAAGGTAGACAACTACTGATTGTGGGTTTTGATCAAATCCAAGACATATTGCAAAATTATGGAGTTGCATATCAGTGTGTACAGATAGCTAAAGCAGTGCTGTTTCCGAGTTTAATTGCTAGTAACAGATATGAATTAGGGATTTACTAAAATGGCTGAGTTTAGCCTGATAATTTTATTCATTTAAGGGGGCTTGTTATATTTGCTTTTATTTACAAGAATGCTTCTATCTGTTTTGCAATGGTTCCATATTTATATTGTTGTCCCATCCACATAGATTAAATACTCAGATATGACACGAAACAGAACTATGGATTTATACCAGCATTCTACATAAACATTTTAGGTAAGTGGAATGAGCACTAGCGTCTGTCATGGTTTAACCCCAGTTGGCAAATAACATGCAGCCACTCATATGAAATAGCCCTTTGGCTAGGTCAGGTCAGGTATCCTGTCCTCTCTCTGCTCCCTCCTGGCTTCTTGTACCCCTCCTCCCTAGTAAAGCATGAGAGACTGAAAAGTCCTTGATCAGAGTAAGTGCTACTGAGCAACAGCTAACACATCAGCATTGTTCTCAGGCTAAAGCCAAAACACAGCACTGTACCAGCTACTAGGGAGAAAATCTACTCTATCCCAGCTGAAACCAGGACAACATCCAATAGCTATCAATTAGTAATATAAATTAATGTCCCTGAGTTACCTAAGAAAGCATCAGGGGAAAAGAAATATGGTAAGTTCTTCTCAGAGATACTTCAGATTTCTGGAAACCAAATGCGACTTCATTTTTTTGAGGAAAGTCGTTTGTTTGTTGGGGGGGGGATGTTGTTTTTAATAGCTGTGAAGGTCTAAATTCTTGATTATTGTAGTAGGATGACAGCATAAATATAGCAAGACTTGTAATAACTCACATGGCTAAACTTCTCTGAATCAATATAACAACAAAACTAGAATAAAGCTCACCAAAATAAGTGAAACAGAAATCAATACAAACCCTATTGGGCTAAACAAATCCCTCAACAGCTCTGAAAAAAATATAATGCCAGACTAAAGTAGCTGTTGCTGGCTGAATGTAAATGTATTTTTATAGTCAGAGAAATTAGTATGGTTTTCACCACTATCTTGTGAAAAATGTAATTTGGATCAAGCGTAATATTTCTGTTTGGAGGACTCGAGCAGAAGTTTGCATTTTGTGTATTTTCTTTAAAAAGCTCAAACCAGGGAAGAGTACTCTTTTAGCTAAGGAGTGCAAAAGAACCAAGCCTTTTGTCATGTTTAATAAAGATGTTAAAGAACAGAACATTGTCAAACTGCCCTGAAAATGCACAAAGAATTATTAATTTCGCAGATGACAAGGAGATATTTTATAAAGGAGAGATTCTATGGTATATACCTTGTTTATGAAAGTGTAACATAACCTCTGAGGCTAGAGGAAGTAGTTTTTTCTTTCTATAACCAAAAATGATGGATTAGAACCACAGGAATTTTTGAAGCAGTTAGTGAGAAAGAGGAAGACATCGCAGGAAAAAAGTTGCTATTCTAGAAAAAAAAAGACATGGGGAAAACAAGCCATGCTTCTGTATTGGACCTGGGAAGGGTTGCTTTTAAGGATCAACAGATAAAACCCTCATTTTTGAAGGGAAAAGATAGATACTAAATTTACCTGGTAAGGATTGAGGTTTGACAAGCGCCAAATCTTACATCCTTCACAGAAGGCTTGATGAACTGTGGTTTAATCTCAGGCTTACACACCAACACCCCAGCTTCTTTACTCTGACCACACACCTAAGACACAGCTGAGCAGATGGATTATTGGGTTTTTAATCACCAAATCACAGCTCCCAGCCATGCTTTGTAAAAGGCACTTCCCAGTAGCAGCCTAATGCAAACAGATTACTGCAAAGGCAAATCCAAGATCCATTTCAAAAAACCTAACAGGAAAATAATTAAGCCAGGCCATGGACATGAGAAGGCTTGAGAAAAAAATCACTGAACTTTCAAAAAGAGATTACCAGCCAGGGTAAATTTGACCTTGTCTGATGAACCCTTAATCTACAAGATTATGGGGTAACAAATCATCCTTAATGAGTTTGGAGGTACAGCAGGTCAAATCAAGGTCAGGAGCCAAAAAACATGGGAGATATACTATGCCAAAGTCACTGTCAGGGGCTCTGCAGAGGACTCAAGAACCTCCATACCCAACAAGCCAAGAGACAGAACTCAACGCACAGTGAAGATATGGTTTAACTGTGTAACTAAGCCCCATGACCTAATGTTGCTCACCCAGATATGTACCTACTCTTGGAGGAAGGAACAGCTACAGCTAGGAGGAAAAACAATAAACAATGCAAATATTTTGTTTCTTATAAAAAGGATTTAAGCTACCACGTTTTCGTGTGATTTTATTTATTAACAGCCTATTCAAAGAGTACCAAGAAAACGACAATATCCAACCACAGACTAAAACTGCAGTTAGCTAATGCAGCAATACCCACACAAATGATCTCTAATTGGTTGACATAAAGATGATTGAATTGGTGATTGTGCCAAATTAACATTATAAAAGGAAGAACAGCACCAAAAAAAAAAAGAAATAGAAGTCACACTAAAAAAGATACCTGAAACTGAATGGCAGACTGAATCAGTGAGAAAAAAATCGTGTGTGTGACACAGGGGGCACAAATACCAACTGAGGTCACATATGCTTGTTCAGCTGATGTAGTTTATGGGGTTCTCTGTCACAGAGGCAGCTGACAGTCTGCAGCTGGTTGCCTACACGGAGCTTGACAGTTTGGCAGTTGACTCATCTGAAAAATAATTAGACACCAAGGGAAAGGAACATTTACTTTTAAAACCTGTGGCTGAATTACATGCATAGATCAGAAATGAGTGAGAAACGGACCTGCATGGCCAACCCCTGCCACAAAGGTGTAGTGGAAACTTGAGAGCACAGATTCTACAAGAGTGATAGCAAGGGACAACTAGAAAGAGAAGACATGTTCCAGCACTGTCACCCTGGTTAAGGATGCTACACCTGTCTGTAGCAGACCCTCCTTGTCCTTCAACAGGAAAAGGATTTGCCATTCACTACATTTTTTCTGCAGATTCAGCCTAATGTAGAGTGCTAGATCTTACTATATAATGGGGATTAAATACATTAGAATTTTGAAGAGCTCTATATGTGCATGTACCCGTTTGGGTGCTTTCTGTTCTGATACCATAGCATCCAGTCAGAATGAATTTGTATGAAAAAATGGGTATCTCTTTATATTGCCATACTTGTCCAGGTTTAAACTCATGCTCAGTACAGTAACTCAGGTGCAGAGTGAGCCAACTGGCTTACCACAGTCATCTTCAGTTTGATAGCAATTTGCCACATGAAAAAGGATTTTACCTCTTTCTGAGCTGAAGTAATAAATAGGAAGCTTATAGTAACAGAAAACAGCTCTGGGTGATTTCCATGGAAGTGATAACAGGTTTATTAGATTTGCTGCATTCCCACTTCCAGGGATGACAGTGGAAATACACTGGGTAAAGAGGACTAGCAAAATAGTTAGAGTCCTCTGCTCTGAAATTAAATATGATCCTGCAGCATGTTAACTGGGTATAAGGTCGCTTTCAAAGTCTAACGACCTATGCCTTGCTTATCAATAGAGCATTTAAGTAGTAGCTCTGTTTCTTTTGCTGATTGCAGCTGACATGCAGTTCTTATGTATTCTAGTGATAGTCCAACCTTCCGAATTCCCATCCTTCTTCTTGTGTCTGCCAGGATTTGTCAGCCCCTTATCCAAATGACTTTTGTAATTATTTTGTTGTTCATCTGGTGAATATTTTGGGCTGAATTTATCAAGTTTCTAGATACGTTTTGTATATTATAGGTACCACACTACTGTTAACAGCCCTTTGTGTAGCAAAGCATTTATACTCTGGACTGAAAACCAATTACATTTAGCAATACCTTCATCTGCAGAAGAACAGTTCTCACCTGGCTCACTGGTAAACCCCCTAAAGCCCAAACTGTCAAAATCACTTACAGACTTTGAGCTCCATGTAGGGGAAATGCGAGCTTCGATTCCCTGAAGGGCCAAATTTAAGGCCCATTCATACTTTCACAGTCACCTTCAGTCATCCTGCTGATCTGCTGATACATGTAGGGTTTGAATGAGTTATCAGCATGAGTGTCATTGGCAGAAATCTTGTATTTCATTTTTTTTTTGTCTGAAATTGTGTCAGAAAGTATAAGACCACATCACTTTCCATTTTAAAACACTAGATGTGTTACACTAAACTATATACCTTTTGCATTTCTTATAGCAGACCTATGCAGGAATTCCCAGATACTATAAGATTCACTAGTCCTGTGCTTCCATTAAGCACAACTCAGTCAGCCTGAATAGCTGAGGAGCTTAAAAATGTCTTTAGAAATGTGAAATGGGATCTGATTCTTTTCTTCCTATTTAATGTCTTGAGTATTTAAAGACAACATCCACTTGCTTGGAAGGAACAGCTTTAAAGTGATCAATTTTACATGTAAATAATTTATTAAATAGATGAAATGCCAGGAAAGAGTCTTTATAAATACACAGCATGTTTCTTGGGTTTTATTGAAACAATAATTCCTGTTCCTATGTACTAATAAACTTCCAAGCAGTCTTGATGCCATACCCTAGTGAGGGAGGGGCCCATAGCCTTTATTTCACTTTAAATAGAGAATTGCTGTAATTTATTTAACTAAATTTACTCTAGCAAGAAAACAACAAGGCCCAGCCAGCAATCAAACTATGGATTGGAATGGTGTTCAATTCCATACTCTATGAAGCGTTTGATGTAATTTGGTACTGATTAAGTTCCCTTAAACAACATCTCCAAACATTTAAGTGCATAAAGATAATTCAGAAAATCATAAACTAAACAGTGAAGTGTATATTGTGTAAAATAGACAGAAAGAAAGAAAACTGATCCTGTCTAATATCAGAATTTTATGTCCCTTGGATTTTTCATACCATGGTTCATAAACTCTTTTTAGTCTTGATTAAAAAATTTGGATAATCAGGCTATCAGTGAGTGAGAGGCTTTGTAAAGGGATGTTTCAGTGCCATCTAGTGGCTTTTTCATGTTAATACGTGTTTCCTCTTGTATGACAACTGTCCTTTTATAATCGTAATCTGAAAACACTTGTCACTACTGCTATATGCTTATTTTTTCCTCTGTTCTGCCCATAATCATGTTGGACATTAAAATATGTCTGTTGGCTGTGTCTAAGGACATACCATTTTTATGCAAAAATAGAATATCATTCAGTGTGGAGAATATACTAAACTACATTAAGTACAAGGAAGAGGCATTATACTGTGAGGCTGACACCAGTAATCTAGCCAGGCAACCCCCCCATCTTTTGGAAAGGAGCACAACTTCAATTTGAAGATTCCAAGAGAGGAAGCGCATCAGAACTTTTCTGCTAATTGGCAAGCTAATCTTTGTCTAATTGATAGCTGAATGTGTTGGCTGTAAAAGCCTTTTAATACATGGTATATTCTCCTTGTATTAGTATTTTTGTGCTACAATCAAGTTACCTTTCAGACTCTTCTTTAATAAGCTTAACAAATGGCATTCTTTCTGTCCTTCACAGTTAGGCATTTTTTCAGTGCTCAGATAATCTTTCTGGCTTTCTTCTTGTGCTTTCTCTGTTACTTCCACTGTTGGAAACACTGATACCTGACTTATAAGCAATATTCTCGTAGTGGCTTCATCAGTGATTATGCAAACAAAATTGCCTTCCTACTCCTACACACTGCCTTCTTGAATAGATTTACAAATTCCTGTTAATCCTTTTTACCTCACACATCACATTAGAAGTTGTATTGACTCACTTGCTCAAGATGATTTATAAGGACTTTTCAAAGTTGCTGTTTTCAAGGATACTGTCCTCCCCTCCTTACTTATAAACTGCATTCTTTCAGACATACAGCTCTGCATGTGAATATATTCAAACAGTAGCTAATTGCATGGGTTTGTCCTGCTTACCAAACTATCTGTGTTAATCTGTGCAACATCAGCACCATCATCCATCATGCCGTCATCCTCTGTGTCATCTGCATATTTTATCAATAGCAGTTTTGCTTTTAAGTCCAGGTTATGCACAAATTTGCAGCATCACTTTGGTTTGAGCACTTTTCTTCAGAAAATGCAATTGTAAACAGCCTCACTGAATGATTATTTCTTATTGGCATTGTTTGTTGAAACCATCAGTCTCAGATTTTAATTTGCTGCTTATGGACTGTATGCGCTGCAGTGCCACCTATTTCAAATGAACAGTAGCATAGTGTACTAGCCAAATACCTTCCAGAAGTTACAGTATATGATACCTACACAGCATGGTTACATCTTTAAACTCTCAAAGAGTTAAATCAGGCCTGTTTTCTATTAAATCATTCTGACTAGCATTAATTGGATTCCCATCCTTTAATTCTTTATCACTGAAGTCCTTTACCCTTTCACCTGGAGCTCATGTCAGGTTGACAGACCATCTAACCACAAGTCCTTTTCAAATACTCATAAGCTATTCACAGCTTTCTTGCTTTTGCAATTTCCCCAGCACTCCAAAATTCACTTCAAAAGCTGGTTAGTATGCATGAAATACCTCTTTTCTTTATGGACTTTCAGGTGTGAATGATCCAGACTTGATCATTTTAAAAAAACCTTTCCCCTGACACTTAACTTCTTCCATACTTATTAATGAATTCAGTCAAACGAGATCATTAGCATGCTTCTTTCCAAACTCAAACCAGAAACAATAGACCAAAGCTCTTTTCCCTTTCTGCATCATTCTAAATAGCTGTAATATGGATCCACCTGAGGGGTCCATTTGAAATGTGTATTTGGGAGCATTGCTCTATATCCTGAATTCACCTGCAGTTGTAAGACCATCAGTCACAATCTTTCACTCCTCTAAAGTTCCTAATCTATAGCTACACCTGCCTGCCATGGAATCATGAAAGCAGAAGTTAAACCAGGGTACTACATCATAGAAAGAGCCATTGCTGGTATGATGGGCAAGCTGTAACACCATATTTGATGATTCTCTTAGAGTTTACTCTATCAGAAAAAGTACATATAGCTTATAGTTATATACAATACTACACTCACAGTTATTAAATAAACTCATTTGCATTCTGCTCATATTTCCACACTTTCCAGTCTTACTAAATTCCAAGGAATTATCCATCGACTGCAAATTCGACCTTCTGAGTCTGTGCCCTAAGCTTCAAACACTTAGCTTTTTGTGTAAGTAAGCTCCCTTTGCCCAAATCACATTGGAATTCCAAATCAGTGGAACTTCTAAGTTATTTATGTGTTTATAGGAAGTTTGATCCTTTCAGTCTCTTTAGATCTGATTATTTCAAATGAAAAGTATAGAGAAAAAGAAGCCTGACCAAAAAATGTAGTTGCTTATTGCATTGAAATGTATTGAATTCTTTCAGAGTTTAAGCTAGCCCATGAACAGAACTATGATTAATATATCTTTATATGATATAAGTATATAATCTTTATATGACATAAGTATATAATCTTTATTTTTGAGCAAGGGCAAGCACAGCTAGTATTAGAGAAAGTTCTGCTGCACACTAAGTTAGCTATATATTTATCTTTTCCTTATTGACAAAGCTTGAAATAGGGATAGGGAATTAAAATACTACTAGAAAGTTGGCTAACTTCTTTTAAAAAATATGATAACATCCTCTCATGATTCTGAAATAACTCATTAATAGAGACAAAAGATTCTGATGTAAAAAAAATGCCTAAGCCCTTTGTAAATTGACAATGTTTGTACATATATTCATTATTACATACTTAAAGACCGACATTGTATTTGACCTTTAGGAATTCTATTTATATCATTTGAGGAGATCCACTGGACACACCTTTAAAAAACAATTGTTTCATGATAGAAGTAGAATAGCACCAAAAAATAACTACACACTAGGAATTAACAACATGAGCTGTTTAATCCATACTATTCTTTGTTAAAATCAGAATGCCGATACTTATAAACTTAGAGATGTATTGTGCTTTGCATACCACAGCGCATGAGATCAAGACAATCTACTTTCCTTTTCCAAATCACACTTTAAATATTGACAGGGTGCTCATACAAACTATTCATATAAACCCACAGCTGCATAATTCAGCAGGCGTGTAGGTGTGTATTGCTGTGCTAGAGGAACAATTACTATCTTAATATTACTATAGACGTGTGAGAAAATAAGCACATAAAATATGGAAGTCAGCATACTATTTACAGAGCGCTTAGAGGTAGAACAATCTTGTTCTGTTTCTTCCATTAATATGGAATTATTACTGTAGTCAATAACTACATCAGCTGGGTTAATTATTCAGAGGAATTCATTAATAATAAAGATACTATACTGTATAATGCGATTGCATTGAAACATGAATTGCACTAGGTGGTAGTATGAACTTGCTTCTCATGAGAAACTGTCTAGGATTAACAGCAATAGTTGTGATACTCATTAAGAAGTCTGCAGTGCTTTATCCTTTAACCATACATACCTTACCTAAAAGGAGCTGACTGTAATAGTAAATACTGAAAAGTGAAGAGATTTTTCAGAAACTAACTTGCAGAAAAGGAACCTTGTGTCATACTCATGCTTTTATATCTATAACCAAACACATGTGATGTATCTTAATGCCTCGTTAATGCTTGCAAGCTATATACACAAGACCAAAATATATACAGGTTCTAATCCTTTTTTCCAGTTCTTAAATCCTTTTTTTTCTCCTTCAAAAATATTTTCTCATTGCAGTTTTTGTTAATTGTCTCACTTATTTTAGGAATCTTTTCTTTTTCTGCTCGTTTTGTGTTCCTCACCTGTGTCCTCAGCACCAGTTTATCTAGGCATCTTTCAGATACTCACTCTAGGAGACTTTCCAAACTTGTCCACTAGAGAGCATCACCATCAAGTTCAGAAGAACACCCTAGGTTTTGGAATCTGTATGATCACCAAAATGGCTCAAATTTTCCTCTCCGATGGTGGCACAGTTCCAACACCCCACTGCAGCCTTTCCTATTAGTGTTTCAGAGACCTGAAGGTCTGGATGCCAGCCCAACATGCATAAAGACAGCTAGAACACACTCACTGCAAGTTTTATATAGGTAGGCACAGGTGTAATTGTCACACAAAAATTATCACTTATAGAATTAGAGCATTCCTATTTATTTATGCCACCTGAAAGCAAACTGATGCCTCACATCACAGACAGATTACATGGCATCACAGGAGAGTATTTCAGTTACATGAAGGAAGAACTGCAGCATGATGAGGGGAGAGCAAACAATGTTCCTGTAGTAAGGCTACAGTTACCCTGAGAAGAGATGAGTGCATCGTTATCATACTTACACATGAACTGAAGTAAAGGAATGTTTTGCACATGATATGTAGGAAGGCAAGAGGTGATAAGAGCAGGCACTGAGCTCAAGTTCTGGGACTAGGAGTGGCTTAGTAGGAGGATGTGCACCATAGGGGAGGTGAACAAACAAATCAAGGCTGGTGGAGTTGGCTCCACAGTGACCAGGGCAGCTCAAAGAGCATAACAACATTGTGAAACTAAGCAGAGAAAGAGCTATGTTAGTTCACTTCCCTTAACCAGCTGCAAAGGAAAATCGTCAATGAAAAAACCCCCTGCAGGCTCTCACTGGAGAATATTTATGAGTATCAGCTGTTACCCATCTCTCTGTCACTCTGAAATGTAAACCATAACTCTGGCTCCTGGCTGTAACTGTATCAGAACCCGTGAAAAGAAACACTCATCCAATCAGTATAAATTCTTATTAACTTTATCAAGCAAAATAGCACAAATAAATAATATTCATTAATGAAAAAATACTGCAGGAGGACGGATCCTTCTCAAGTTTCCAGGGAAACTACCTCCACCAATAGATTAGTGAAAATTCTTTTAACACGGCTGTCTCCAACCCTCCAATATAATTGTTTAAACCAAATGTTTCATTCTAATGCTTCGCAGGAAACACTCAAGCAAGTATGATAAAAGGAATCAAACATATTTGAAGATCATATTACTCTGGGGCTGATTTATTCTTTTTGAACTCAACACACATAAATAGACCTTTTCACACCCTTTAAGGATTCAAATAACGTAAATTGTAATTCTTTACCTGACAGAAGATACTAGGATATGATACCTCTATGGATACACTCATATATACCACTCCAAAGATCTCAAGTGTACTGATACATGCTTGAACAGAACTCTAGTAATAATATGCAACAGCCATTTGTGGCTATATGGTTGCAGGCCAGTACTGCCAGCCACTTGCCATTTTAAACATGGCGCTCCAGTAGAATGTGAACTCCATCGAACAGCACTGTTTTGTTTTCAAGGAGTATGTGCTTCACTATAAGCAAGGGAGTTTTCAGGGATTTTTTCCTTCATTTATTTTTTGAGCAAGTTAAGAGAGTTTCTCACTGAATTTCTGCAAGGAAAGATGTAAAACAGTCAGGCTGAGCAGGAGAGCGTAGCTTATTTAATTTAAGGCTTAATTGCAATTCTCAAAAAAACCCAGCCAGCTCTAACTTTTCATATGTACGAATACAGGTATCAACCAGAATAAATTTCACAGATGAAATGTCACGAAACAGCAAATATGAAGAGACAAAAATACCAGACCCATTGCTCCTTTAAATCCTTCTAAGAGACACTGGAGCATAGTTTCACCTGACAAATCCCATTAGCTGCTGACAGCTAATGGGGTAGGCAACAATGACTGCTGTCAACTGCCTCATACTTTGCTTGGTTCAACAATGTCAGTCTCTGCTTCCTCCATCCCTCCTGTTTATCTCAGCTGTTAGCTGCATCAGGATCAAGATCTTTACCTTTCAGGTACTGCTGTGATGCAAGTAACGGGATGATGGAAATGACGCTATAAAAAGGAGCTCAAATATACATGCTGCATCGCCCACAATTTCATGATCCTCTGTATGAACATCCAAGCTTTATTCTTCTGCATAAAATACATACAGGTGGTTGTTGATCCTGTCTTGAGCAGTAAAGTTCTTGCTCTGTGGAGGTGTCTCTACAACTGCAATCATACTTATTAGTTTTGTAGGAAACTCTAAGCACATTTCAAGACCCAACCATCATGTTCAATTCACAAGAGTGTCTTGCTGTGATTAATACATGCCTGTTATATTTTGTTATCATTTCTAAACCCTCATTAAGTGTTTCAGTACTCCAGGCCTTTAGATACTGTTTAGAAATTAATAGCCGATAATAAAAACTACATGCAAATTACTTGTAAGGTTACATTTTAAACTATTTTCCCTTTAGGCAGCTAGTGAATTGATCTGAAAATGCCAGGAGTCATAAAATGTTTTCTCCATGGTAGTTCTGAGGTCTCACAGACTCTGAACCCGATAGAGTGCCATAGTGTCTCAAGTGTGGAGCTTTGAGTTAATGTAAACTCCAGAGATGAGAACTGCTGACTTAGTCACTCTTGTTCTAATTTAGGAAGATTATCTGCAAGTATCTTGACATGGTACTTGTGCAAGGCTGGGCATTTTGGACTCCTGTTTCAAGCAATGCCTTCTAGGAACATCAGTAATGCAAATTGATAATAAAAGTAGAGTATATTCTCAGTGCTGCCATTTTATATGCTTAATTTTTGCTTCCCTAAAACACCATTTGGCAAAAGCATCATATTCAACTATCAAATTCCCTCTTATCTGAACACAAAAAATTAGGAGGAGAAGTTCTCACTACACTAAAGCAAGAGCATTTTCAAGTGATCTACTATACAATCAAAAATACAACCAGAAAAGTGATGATCCTAGTAATTTACTTTCAATTGTGCTGATAAAATGCCTGCACAATCAGTCTAATGGGATTAACTGAGTCAAGCTAATAATTACTGCATTGTTTAGAGGCTATACTATTTTAAGGCAATAATGAACTAGGGGTGCTGCTCAGGGATGCAAGAAAAGCTGTTTCTTTTCCCTCAGTTTAAAGACTGAGGCAGTCTGGGATGCACCATAGAACTCTTCCCATCTGACTGCAGTGTGAACAAGGGCGGTGCATGTTGGGTCTCGCCCCCATATGTAATGAGAGCGTTGCCAGAGCACAGACCCTGGCCTGAGAACCAGAAAGCATTCCTTTCTGGGGCTGATAATCTAGATGAATCATCACATATAATTAGGGATCAAAGTGTCTTCACAAATCAATTGAAACTATGGGTAGAGGTGCTATTATTCACACATCAACCTAGCTAATTTTGGAAGGATACCTCAGCTGTTCAGGGAGCCCTCTAATAGAATGAGAACCTGTTTCTGTTCCCAAAATAATCATATTATGAGATGTATTATCCTCCTTTATCAATTCTTTAGATGTATATATTGCATCATATTGTATATATTGTTGAGGCATATGACTCTGTACAGCACAGACAGGTAGAACTTGGGGCTCATTCCCTCTGCTGTTTCAGTAACCTGGACCATTTCTCCTCTGCAGTTGCTTATTGTTAATATCTTTTCTTTATGGCAAGGCAGGTGGAACATTTCATTAATGAAAGAAATCAGTTTATTTTATAATTGAATACCAAACATGCCATGACTTTTTAGGCCATTCTGAACAGCAGTCTTGCATGTGCTCCTCATAGACTGGGAGAGCTGGAATTGCTTCTCATTGGATCCCAGAGCTCCCTGTAATCAGTATTTATATAATGGAGAAAAGGACTGTGTAGATCTTGAAAGCACATACCTAACTGTCAGTCAATGGATTCTGTAGTTGTCTGAAGACAATTCCTTTTATCACTTTAATGACTTAATTTCAATGGCATCAAAATTATGCTCAGTAAATATCTCATTCATGTGTCATACAGATTCCTGTACACGGAGTTCAGTAAACATGCTAAAAGGCACACGTGTACATAGTGCATAAGAAATAATAACTTAGATTATTAAATTTCAGGAGTTTGTAAAGTATTACTGCAGGATATAAGACAAGTTTCCATGATCAAATCCTACTGGGATAAAGGGTGCTGCAGAGAAAGTTTATAAAGGCAAAACCAAGAACTCCTGAAGTGCCATTTCCACTATACTTCAGATTTCATGCTGGCGAATGCACTCCCAGTTACTATTGTGAGAGTGTTATACTAAAGAGGCTAAAAAGGCCTTTAACCTCTATTTTGTGTTATAAATTGCAAATGGAGAATAGGAAAAATATTAGCTTACCCCACCAGGTAAATTTTATGCTTTATAGCAGAGAGAGAACTATTACTTTAAGAAGTGACAGCAGTTAGATGAAGGCCATGGAAAACAATCCCTTTGAAGAGTGTTTTCAAGGCTACCATGAAGTCTTTCAGCGAAACAAAACAGCTGGTTTCCCCAGAACCCATGAAACTGCCAGCGATGAGGATGGCCTTTGATTTCTTGGCTGAATGCTCCATCTTCTCAGGCCAAGCTCTGACATCAGTGCAATCACTGGAGCTTGGTCTTCAGCAGCCGAAGGTGACAGAGTAGTCTGCCTGGAGACCCTTTACTTTTTATTACATCTGATGCAGGCTCTGACTGTTATTCATATTACCAGCCCCGAGGACCTTAAAAACCACTGTCTTACTAACTTGACTTGCCTGGCTGATGGCACGTTCTCATCCATATGAGTGCTCAAGGCTCTCCTTTGCTTGGACACAGAATCCATCTAGCATATCTATGCTGCCTATGAATAATAGAGCGTTCTGAGACTATGTGTCTGGCACACAGTGAAACACTGCAGCTGAGCAAGATAAAGTAGTTTATCCCAGTGGTGGCAGTGGTCTTTATGGAGCTGGCAAAGGCTGTAGTAAACTCTGAAGTTACCAGCACTATTCCTGTGCGCAGCCCAGGCGTCATTTGGCTCTCACCTCTTATAACTGTTGATAATTCTAGCTTTGATCATTAGATGTTTTACATTAGTCTCAGCCAACTTAAACTGTAGTCTGGCTGGTAGTAACAGAAAGCAGATAATGGTTGGTTAAAATGTTTATATATGTTATAACTAACATTGCAAAGGACAAGAATATTCAGTGCTGCCCCCTTTACATATACCGCCATTGCTCAAATCAGTCCTTGGTTAACATGCTCATAGCACAGCCTCAGTATCCTCTCTTCCAGAGAGGACACAAGTATGTACACAAACTGCAGAGCACATCTAATGTGCTCCAACACATCTGGGAAGCAAGTACCTGCTCTGCACACAAACTGGCTGTCCACTGCATCCAAAATGTGTCCAGTCATGAGACTGGGGAGAACTAATAGCCTAGAAGCCCTTATTTGCCACTGGAGGACTTTAACCTTCTGTTCCATAGTTGCTAAAATGCAGTTTAGAAGAATGCCTAAATAGCCATTCCTTTCCATAAGACTTAACCATTAAATAAACCTGAAACAGGCACAGCTCCAAGGCTGCATGCTGCAATCTTCTACAAGTGATGTGTCCGCCGCTCAACTGGTTTTTAGAAGCATGAAGCTCACACAGAAACCAATCTGAAAGCTTTTTGCTCTCCAGTTCATCACACTTAGCATTTAGTTCCAGTCCAGTAACAGATCACTGGAATATACTGAGATCTAACATCCTTTTCAGACATTTAAATGCACCTCAAATACAAACCACAACTGTATACACCCTGAAATCAACGCTGCAATGCTGGCTTCTGCCCTTGCTTATTGAAAACAATGGCCATAACTTCAGCTGACTTCAAAAGAAGCCGGGTTGAACTCACATTATGAAATACTCCAGTTAAACTTATTAGGTCTAATCGGTGTGGTAATGCCTTTATACATTACATGCTGTGCCAATTGCAACATCCCACTCCCACATTCCTTGGGTTTAAAATAACTCTGTGCTTTTCAGCCCTGCCTCATAAGTCTCAGTTGGAATAGCTCTTTAAAGAGTTTTCCCTGTTCCTTGTGAGTGTTTTCTTCACAATTTTCCAAAATAACCTGTGGTTTCCTAACTTCAAAGCTAAAAGGCTTAAAATTGAAAAGGAGATGCTCAGTTTTTCTGGTCACATTGAATATGGTGCTGATTCAGCTGCAAAAGAAATTAATGCAATCCTGTGGCTTTTTTTGTTACTTCATTTACATAAAGATGCTTTTCTTCATAGGCTACACTGTATTGGCTGGCCCCTTTCAAATGAGTGTTGAGAGACCTTCCAAAAACAGCACAAGGCAGAGGCAGTGCTTCCTTAAAACCTGACTTTATACAATCAGCGGCCCACAAATCATTAAAATCCTGACAGCATTTCAAAGTATACTAAAAAACCAAACTGACTGAAGAAACAGCAATATTCAAAAGCAAAATAAAGCAGCCTTCCTGTGCACAGGCAGTCGTGTTTCACAAACAAATGTGATGCAAGGTTATTCCCTGTGTAAGTCATCCACAAGGAGTGGGAAAGCTGGTGAGAGACACCAAGCAGACCTCGGGAACCATCTGTGTGCTACTTCTCCTGGCAGCCCCTTCCATGGGTCCTTCTGAGGAAGGAATCTATAGATCATCATTTGCCTTTGCGCAGCTCCAAACTGAAACCTCCTCTCCAGACAAGACACAAAGCTGGGACAAACACAAACCTGTGATAAGGCTGCAAATGTAGAGAATACTACAGAAACAATAAGCGGCTTTATTAAACTATTGCTATTGTTGCTGCACCACAAGTAGTTAAGAACCTGAAGACAGTGACACAAACATAACAACACCTTGACATAAACTTCCTGTACTTCACTGAAGTTAAAGGAAATACAGTGGAACAAAACCAGCACTTGCAAAATAACGACCAAACCCACATAAAGGAGGCCACACAACACACTGAAGGCCCAGTATGAAATCACTTCATTATTTTATTAGGTGTTTCTATGTAATGACAGCTAACAGCTCGTAGAAATTAAATTCATTCTATTGACTTTATCATCCACTTTTAAACATGGATCATTCTGCTTTGACAATTATAGTCATTTAATGGTTTGATAAAAATGAGATATAAGGATATTAAAACCTGATTAAGATTAAAATGCAGAGGAAATATAGTGAGGTACTAGAATATGTAGAATTTCTATCCCTCTATCTTTAGTCTTACCTTTCAGAAATAAACACATAAAATCCTTTTATCATCATACAGAAGATCATTCAGCCATCCCAGAAACCAATGTTACTTGTTTAATATAAAATGTCTTCTTTAATTTCAGACAGAAGCAGCAACTGAAAAAGGATAGAAACATAGTGCTCCTGAAAGCATGACACTTTGGTAATGATGCTACCAGATAGGTATTTGCCACAATTATCTCGGAAAGGATGGCTTCCTATTTTACTAATAACCACCAGCTATATAAAATCAAAGGCCTTCAGACAGGGCTTCTATTCCACCACTCCATGTAATCTTTAAACCATGTAACAAAATTAATCATGATCAGTTGCAATACATTTATCACAGCCTTCTATGGGACAGTGGAAAACCGCTATGATTAGAATCTTTATTACATGCTTTTCCATTAATCTGTGAAATCCATTTTAAATAGTATATAATTGTCTTTTCTTAAAATAATTTATAACTTTTCAAAAGTAGGAACCAAATAATTTCATACTAGATAGCTGATGAGAGGAAGAAATGGCAATTGGTTAGGAAAAAAATCCAAGGCTTTCCAAAGCTTTACTTCTTTCTTCTTTTTTTAACTAATGTAGGTCAATGCACAGTGTCCGTAGGCCTTAAAGTACCTTGCTGGAGGAGATTTAAAATTTTCTGTTTATCTCATATTCTTCATTTCTTTATTTTGTACTTTTGAATCCAGAATATGCACCAAGCGCAAGACTGTTTTATCACAGAGATGATGGAAAGCTAACTCGCAATTGTTTGACACAAACTAAGACATACCAGTAGGAATAAGCTGATTTTGTTTATTAAGACACAAAAGGGGGTTGGAATTGGATGATCTTTAAGGTCCCTTCCAACCTAAACCATTCTATGATTCTGTGATTCCTTGTGAAGTTAATTCCTCTCCCATATTAGGAGTGACAGTAAGTGTTATAGTTAACCACAGGGAACTAAGCCGCGAATAAAGGATGGCTAATTACAAAATCACATCCTTGAAAATACATATTGCTATGAGGAGAGCAGACAGGAGCCAATATGCCAAACAACTTATTCACTCTGTTTCAACTTCTGGTACAAAACCGAGTCAGGAGCATTACAGACCAAATCTCTTGGTATCTCCAGACACACCTCACAAAGCACAAAACAAAAACACGGTCTTGCATGGGATATTTGAATAAGTCACGTAACAGTTGTTAATTCAAATGGTATTGAAATACAAAGCAAGTGGAACTTAGCATTGATGCTCTCTCGTTATCTAAGCAGTTTTTATCCTACGAGTAATCCCATTGGGACTGGCATCAATAAGACTATTAGAAGCTGGATCCTAAGGAAGGAAAAGCAGATAACAAGAATAATAATCCCTTCCTATCTATTTCAGCAGCCAAGTAGACTGAAAGAATACAAAAATACTCGCTGGTATTTAAAGGTTATGATTCAACAGTTTTACTTCCCTAGGGAGGGTCTTAAAACTATTGCGTTGGAAAGGTGACCTTTACGTCGCTGTTACCATTTATAATAAATATTATTCATACACTACCCAAAACTGAATCACATACCCCACAATATACATAGGTAAGTAAGGAGATATGTAGGTCCTTGTCCAGAAAGGTTACTCTCCAGGTAAAGATATGACAAGTGGTGCAATTACAATTGAAGGATAAAAAATGAAAATAAAAGGAAAAAACACCCCAAACAGCATAAAGAGCCCTACACAATAATTTAAATAAATTATACCTATTAGTGTTATTTTTTATCGTATCATATGCACTGCACCTCATCGCCTAAATTCCTCTCTTACAGATGTTGCTATAGAAAGAAGCTTTTAGAAGACACTGCACAAAGCTGTGTTTGAGTTGCACAAAGAACCTTCTTCCATCTTTAGCCACTTCAACCCTCAAGAAAACACACACTTATTGAAGAAACTTCTGGACAGAAGGAATTTTCCTCACTGGTTTAGTAATGGAGGGCGAAAGATTAATGTTCATCTACTCCAGTTGCATGCGTTAAGCAGTTATTTTCCCTCCTCCTCTGGCATGTAAGATTAAAACAGGAGTCAGCCCGGGAAAGAGATGGAGGTGTGACTGTGATCTATAAAATGAAAAGGGTCACTGAGAAGGCAAATATAAACTGACTGGTTCATTTTATCCCACACTAGTAACAGGAAGCATGAACAGAAGCCAGCAGTTGCACACCTCAAGACAAACAAAAAGAGATGATTCTTCTCACAGTTGCATAATTGCAAGGTGTTTAATAAAGGATGCTGGGTGTGCTAGAAATGTGCATGAGTTCAGCACCAGCATGGACAAGCTTATGGAAGAGAAGTTCTCAGGAACTTCTGAGGGATGGAAAGTCAGCACTTTGTGGCTCTCTACTTACTTTACAGGTCCCAGATAGTACTGAAGTAGTTAACCCCATTAAAGTGAGAAGTTTTCTAGAAGCCAACACAGAAGTGCTGACATCTCCCAATGTTGCTGAGCTATGAGCTTTCCTGGTATTAGTAAACTAGCATAGAAAACCGATTTCATGCTTGTCTGCTGGAGTAAATCCTCTGACTAATTTGTTACAAATATGAAGATGCCCTGCTCTCCCAGTAACCTTGTCTTAAGTGCTGGAGGAGAGCGGCGGTGGCTCACTGACTGCTGAAAGGCAGCATGAGCACCACTAAATAATCACTTCACATGTGCTGGGAAAAGCCTAGAGAAATTAAGCTCCAGTTGATGCTCAATACTAGCTGGAATGATGATTTGTAATATTGCCTAGTGCACATTTGCATCCAGGATGCAAGATGATGCTCTCATCATAAGTAAACTAAAAAGCCCTTAAATATGTATCATTCTAATTTTAACTTTGCAACATCACTGAATATTCTAAGTGATCTGATATCTTCACCTATAACACTGCTATTGAAAGTTCATCTTGCAGCAGACGGTTGAAGTATGTTTTGGGTTTATAATACCAAGTACCAGATAAGCTTCTAAATGCAATGAGTAATTCTGATTTCTTGTGCTCCCCAGGGAGCATATGCACTAAAATGCTCAAAATAGGTAAAACCCATCGATTCAAATTAACAACAATAATTTACTCAATCTACTAGATTAACTTAAAAGTTTGAGTGACCTGTTTCTGCAGGTCAAGAAGAAGCAGTCAGTGACCTGACTTCTCCTTCTGAAGTGGGAAGAAATGGTGAGGATAGAATGAAGTGAGGTTTTGTTCCAATATTATAGATAACAAAATTATATCAGAAGTAGATTAGGAACTGGTTTTCTGTGAGGCCCTAAAATTCTAATGAATCAGCCTTTCTGAGTTTGTCTATAAATTCTTACAATTCTTAATAAATTCTTGATATAAATACCAAACACCAGCTCCCTTTGAATATGGCACTACATCACAGATCTAAACACCAGATCACCAGATCCGAGTATACCATACACTGGCATCACAGTTCTGAGCTCCTATGAACTACCACTAAATCCGGTTTTGGCCAGGATGACCTAGGATAACTGGGAAGCAGATTTCTTTTTGTGTGCTTCTTTTAACCTTTTAATGGAGCAATTTGCACCCTAAAAGCAGTATTTCATTATGTGAGCAGAAGATAACTCAAATGAATTTTAATGTGAATAACTCATCACTTTACTGGACTAATTTAGTCCTGAAGAAATGAAAAACCCAAACTCCTTGATGTACATACTAACCTTCCTTCTTAATTTTCTGCTAGGGTTACAAAGCACAGAAGATGGAGGATCTCTATAGCATCTGCAATCTGCCTCTGAAGAAATTAACCTTTCAAGGCTAGCTAAAGAAACAAATAAAAAGTTATTGTAGCTATCATTCTTAAGAATCACTTGAATCTAGTTCGTATTTGTATGTGCTAGATGTGAGACAAGTCATCAGTCAGCGGAAAGGATTGTACCAAAAGGGAGTCTCCCCTGACTTAGGAGGCGTCAATAGTCACCCAGTATACTTGAAGGGTTTGACATCAAAATGTTGAGATGAGAGTTTCTCACTTGTGTCTACACAGAATCATAGAATCGTTTAGGTTGGAAAAGACCCACATACAGGAACAAAGATTTCTAGCAAAGCCCGATCGGAAATGTTAACATAATAATATGACAACAATATAGTACTGTGTGAAAAGACATCATTACCAAAACACTGAAAACTAAAATTACTACAGTTAATACAATTCAATTATGAAGACTCATGGAGACTGGATGTGGTAATAGTCTGCCCAAGGAACTATGCTCCCTTGTTTAAAGGCATTTCTGTCATCTTTACAAAGAAAAGTCAGGTAAGTCATCCACTAGCAAATTATAGATGAGAGAAATGCAAGATGAACAAATATCAGATGTCAGGCTGGGCAATTTATTTTTTTTGCCATTTTTCGTCTTTTTCTTTCTGCCTTTTCTCAGGTAACATCTTAAACCTTGCAACATACATGCAAGCTCGTCCCAAAACACCTTGTTTATGTCTTGATGTTGTAATGGTACACTTAACTAACAAATTTTGCCTCAGTCTGTAAATTATTTAAGGCAGGGGTTAGCTTCAGGAAGGATGGTTTTGCTATTAAAACTCCAGAATAGGACCCAAAAGATTGGGTTCTGCTGCAGCTTTCCAGTGTGATGCTACTCACATGAATCTCAGCTCAGCATCGCACAGACGAGCAGCCCAGCCTATGGCAGAGCCTTGTTCTGATCCTGAAAAGGCTGTGTGTTTGTTCAGTGTTTACACCACACTTCCCAGCTCTTTTTAGCTTTGAAAACAATTACCAATGTGTGACAATAACA
Organism: Psittacus erithacus; assembly: GCA_009867235.2. NCBI lineage: Eukaryota > Metazoa > Chordata > Aves > Psittaciformes > Psittacidae > Psittacus > Psittacus erithacus. Next base: position 30,206 of record WYDI02015500.1, read on the forward strand.
CCCTATTTGAAACTTTGCATTAAAACAGGCGGAGTCATGCACTAACTGGTCTGACCTGGTTTGTGTTATCTCAGGTGAAGCATGCCTTATACAAGGAGATATCTCTTAGCACCAGCCAACAAAGCCACAGATGCAGCTGGGAACCCAAGTGCTGTGGAGCAGGGGTGAGTGTCCCTCTGTCGTGTGTCCTGCTTCATTTCAGGCTCCTCAAAGAGCTTCTGCAAGGCTTACCAAAATCAGCAGGGAGGTGGACCCAAAGAACTTGCTCTAAGCTCTGCCAAGGTAAAATGGAATACATTGAAGCCAAGAACATTTAAGGAACTGAATAAGGTGCATCACGATAAGGTGTGGAGTATCTGGTGAGTTGCTGGGGTATAGGAGCTGGAAGCAGGACATGCTTGAACCTGCAGTGGATTTCACAGGGAGAACTCTTAGCTCCTGATAGCATATGATGGACTTCAGGGGACAGGGAGGACAGGAGGTGGGAATGTTAGGAAGGGGATGCAGGGCTCTGCCATTGCAGGACCCATTGGAGGATCAGAACCTGATATTAGTTTTCTAAGAGCAATCTTCTTTCCTTTGAAGATAAGTTATTTGCAGTAGTAGTGATATTACACTTTCAAGGCTCAAAGTAAATGACAGCTTCCATTTATGCCAATGCTTACCTATCAGCTGGTGATTAAGTGATCAAACAGATCAGGGCTGATAAGCTTACCTGGCTGATAGCAGTGATCAAAATGAGTTTTCAAAACTATCTATATGATTTAGAAACACAAATTAAATTTGTTCCTGGGTTCTTTTAAATATAATCACTGAATAGCACTTCTATAAGAAACTTTTCTACTAAATGCTAGAAGAAACTTCACACTTTAAAGACATGTTATTGCAAATCCTTTAAGAATCGTATTTGTTTGCCCATGAATTGCAGCACTAGAGGAAAATAAAAGCTTGTTTGCCAAGGTCAGGAAGACAATCTGGAAGACATGCTTAGAGGATACCCCGCGTATGCAAAATCTCTATGGCAAAGAGCAAGAATCCCAAAGGTATTTTCTTGAAACCTTGCTATTTTTAAGGAAGTGTTGATTCTTTTGGATCCGACAAATTAAATGCCTGAAGTTCTCCTATGGCCACTTTGACTTTTTTCTAATGGGTCAAGGAAACTCTTAAGGTGAATTCCAGAATCTATTTTTAATTATGTTTGAACTGTGTTCTTATTTGCTTTAGATGTTTGCATTATGGATCACTACTCTTCTTCTCAGTGAAGCCAAAGGTAAGACACATGGTTGATAGTCTATAAACAGTAAAAATTGTGTGCAGTTCAAAGTAGAATATCTGCATTTTTGAAAAAGGATGTGCTTTGGAATGGATTTAAGAGACTTCGTCATTAAAAGCACCGAGTTCTGTCATGTCTTTCCCACATTTAACCTATTACCTTAAAATTCTGTAGAGGTTTTTGCAGCTAGCAAACCAAAGGGAAATTAGAAAGGTATTTTTATACATTAAATGATACCAAAATTCTTCCAGAACAGTTTCCCCTACCCACCCTCAACGCACGCCAGCATTTATGGTAGCTGCAACAGTTGCAATGACAGCCCAGGCACTATGCAGAGAACAATAAAATAGTCCTGGTCCAATAGTCCTTTTTACCAATAGAAAAGAATAGTTGAATGGGGATAGGCACACAGAAAGAGCAGAGAGAAACAAAAAGCCACAATCCAGAAGTGGAAAGACCCCTATGAAAATGACTTGGTCACTTGTGGAATTTCTCACTGTAGCTCCACAATTAAATCTTTTCTTTCTCTAGATGTATTTACAGTATATATCACTCTACCCGTGTTTCATACAGACTAATGAATAGAGTAAGTCACGATGTGATGTAGCATGAATTTCTCACCTATCCTAGGTAACTATAGCTCCTCATTGTTTTCAGTATCTTAAGAGCAATAGAAATTATTTTGGATTTCACAACTGAGGTGTTTTAATGGTGGGTAAGAATGACATTTAATGGCAACACCCATATGTCATATTTGCATCATAACTGTATTAAAGTCACAATAGAAATTGGGAAACTCTAGTCCTTCAGGCACAGACCACATGTCCCGAGGCTGTGCTTTACTTTAGGCTTCCACTCAAATTCCACTTTATTGCTTCCACTAAAGTCATATGGTAATAAAAGTATAGGGAAATGTTTAATATACATTGTGAAGCAATCCGAGGTATCTATGATTTCGTTTTACTCCTTCATGAATTGTTGCATAAGAAATAATAATTGAGATAATTCCTGGAGCATTAGAACTAATTCGAACTGCTACTCTGCGCAGGCAGCAAAAACTGGTTTGTTCTCTGAATCCATAAAGGATCAGGATTTTGTTGTTTTTTTGTTGTTAATGATATGTTCAACCAAACACATCCTACATTCTCCTGAGTTCATCAAGCTGAGCTGTACATTATATCTGCAACAGGAATCAGTGCCAAAGGTCCAGTCCCTGCTACATGCACAAGGCACAAGAGCACAAATGTGCTCCTCAATGGAAAACTGAGCACTAGCACCTGAATCAGTCACTTTCTGCTTCCTTTTGGTGTATAAACTAATAGTTTAATGTTTAGTGTATAAACACTGTCCTGCCAGCTTCTTGTAAAGTGGTGGCAGTTTAAGCTGCTGCATACCCAAAACACTAACAGTTCTCTTTGCATACCCTAGGAAGGGAGGTTTGCTACAAAAGACTCGGATGCTTTACAGATAAACCCCCTTGGTCTGGGATCCCAGGGAGAGAACTGGCAGGCTTGCCCAGCTCGCCAGAATATGTGAACACCAATTTCTTTCTTTACACTAGAGACAACATCATGAAACATCAAGTAAGAAACTGCTTTGTTTTTAAATACTGATAGCATACAACATTCAACAAATTATATAGTTTCTTTTCTCCCATATTTTTCCATATAAGTCTCCCAGGAGAAGCCCCCAATTCTATATTACACATAAAGAACCCATCATAATTTTCTTCATTTCAGGTCTCTGATGAGCCAGGTATGTTTACAACATATTAATCAAATTCTTCTAACACAAGTCACCTTCTCTTCAGTAAGCTAATGACACAAATTCAGTTTCAGGTTTGGCATTATAAAGCCAGAGGTAGGGAAGACAGTTCAAAACGAAAGCCTAATTTCAGCTCTAGACTTAAAACATATTTCAGGCCTGTACACGTGACTAAGGGATGTGGTTCATATGTATGATTACTAGCTCCTCTGAACTACATCTGATTGGCCTCAGAAGCTCTGCTTATGTGGTTGCCAACGCTGAGCCCTAAAAGCAAGTAGAATTTAAGAGTGAAGATCAGAAGAGAAAGTACCCATGTTCATCAGCGAGAGGAAGGAACACAGGATTGAAAAATTAAAGGGAAAGTTAGAAAAGAAAACAAGAGACTGCAGAAAAAAGGAAGGAGAGGATGAAATCATATGTGGAAAAAGATGGAAACAACCAAAAAGAGAATGGAATGAGGAATTGCAAAGAAAATAAATTAATATTAAACATTTTTGGAAGACTGGGGCAAAGGGAAAAATGGAGACTATTAAGATAATTACTTGGCAAGAAATACCATGGAGAGAGCTCAGAGGTTTCTTTTCCAGGGAGTTGAGACAGATTATCCCTCATGAAGATGCAGGAGGTAGAGAAACAAAGAGCTGCATGGAAGTGAAAAAGGTTAAAGCGTGATGTTACCTACAACATCTGCAAACTAGTTGCAATGAGAGGAAGCTCTGGACTGTGACAGAGTGACAAATGGAAGTAGCTAAAAGGAGCCTGCAGGACTGTTTAGAATGGATCAAATGGGAACACATACTGAAAGACACCGGCAGTACCTCACCTCTTTCCTCTGAAGAGCAGCAGGTACTGGGAAAAGCTCACAGCAGGATGCTCAAGGTGTTGGAGGTGCCTGGGCAGGCCTGCTCCATGGCATGAAGCAGTTTTGCGGAGCTATGGGCTAATCTGGTGAAAAAAACAGTAATGAACATCAGAGAGTGTGAATTTTACTTGGACAAAGAGCAAGAAAAATGAAGCAAATTGGGGGTGGGAAATTTGTTGCTGCTGTTTACTTACATTACATGAAAAAGGTTTCCCAGTTGGGTATTGTAATATAAATGGCAGTCACAAACAGTGGAGGTGTTTAATGTTTTCTCCTGTTTGAGTCACCTCAAAACAAGTCCAGCTGAGAGGGACTATGAGGCTTTAACTTTAATCAATCCTTCATTGAAGGTGAGATATGTGCTAATTAGTGTATCACATCCTCTTTTAAGCTTACAAAACCATAACAAAAAATAAGAAAGAGACACGTTTTAAAGCAACCCAAGATTCAGAATTTCTTGAAAAGAAAATAATGTCCTATTTCCCAATAAACCCTGGGGGGCTTTCTCATAAAACATCAATAAGCTTAGCAATGAAGGTCTTATCTTCACACAAAAAAGCAAGAAAAATATGCATAGATTCAAAGTCAACCACATCCTATCGTGCAGCAGATGCTATCTTTCTATTTTTATGGCCAAGGTTGATGAAATCTTGTGTTTATGTGGCAAGTTGTACCAGTACATCTCAAAGGATTGCATGCCAGTATCATCAGTTCAATTAGCAAGAGGAAGTGAACAATTTGTTGAAGTGATTAATTGATATCCCCCAGCAAGGCAGTTTACACATGAGGAACAAGACACATCTCTATGGAGTCCAGAACTATGCCTTAGGCATGGGGTACTCAGCCATGTATCCCAATGTACTGTGAGGGGGAGCAATCACGTCCTTGTTGTGTTGTTTGTCGGCTATCTTTTCTACACAGAAAATTTCAGCTACAAGTCCTTCAACTATCAAAGCTTCCAATTTCAGAGCACACAGGAAAACTCGCTTCCTTATACATGGCCATCTTGCTGGAGCAGACCTCCCGTGGATATCAAAGATGTGCAGGGTATGGTATGACTATTTTCTGACAGTCATTTTACTTGTATTTGAAAGTGCAGATACCCACATCACCCCATTAACTGGCTTGAAATTTCCACATAACATTCACACCTTTCTTCTCTTGTTAATTCAAGGAATATACAAGGGAAAAACCCCTCAGAATGAAGCTCAGTTCCACATGAACACCCCCTTGTTCCTAGCTACGAGTATAGCACACTTCAGCCTTCTGCTTAATGCCCTCTTGTTGCATTCAGCTCCACAGGGAAAGTTATAATTAATTGATTTTTCAATCCCTTGCCAGTAATAAAGGGGAAAAAAAAGTCATTTTTCTCACCTCAGCAGAAGGTAAAAATAAACATTTCAGTTTGAGTGAGGCATTTGATCTAATAAAAACAAAATGCTTCTTTCAGCAGTTTAGCTTCATTTTATTTAGGCCCATCTTAAAAATTAGATTGTTTCAGAATGAAAAATCAGAATGTTCCATTGCAAGAAGGGTACAAACAGTATATTTTCCTTAAAATACATGAACTTTGGGGCTGAACAATTCAAGCACATGAACACAAATTTGTGAATCCGGTGGTCCAGGCATATACATTTTGATAGATAAAGCTTGGACAATACAAAAAAAGGAATATTGTCCTCTTTTGCTAACAGGGGTACTGTCACTAGGAGAAGCTGATACCATAAAGCAAACCAAGGCATCTAGAATGGAAATCGGAACTGAAGCGAGCTTTTGTGTATCCCTGTAGTGTTCAGATCACTGCCTCCACTCTGCCTCCATGTGTTAGTTCTTAGTATTGTAGGAATTAGTATACCAAAAATGTGGCTTTACCAGTCACATAGCAAAAGCCCCAGATACAACAAAAAAAGATACTTTTTACATATTTGCTGTTACAATTCATTTCTATTTGCTTCTGTTCTTCTGGTTTCATATTTTCCGCCAGTTCATGTTCCACACTGAAGATGTGAACTGCATTTTGACTGACTGGAGTGGTGGCTCCAGTGGTTTGTACACTGAAGCAGTTAACAACGTCCGCATTGTGGGGGCTGAGCTGGTTTATCTGGTGAACCTTCTGGAGGTAAAAATACCTATGGAATGTGAAAGCCAGGCATACTCTGTATGGTAAAGGCTGTTTTCAGGGTGGCATCTTTAGGTTTGATGCAATAGAGTTAGAAGTACTGAAGTTCTCAATAATACAACTGAAAATGTCATAAAAAATCTCTAATCCTGCACAAATGGGAATACCTACTTCAGTATCACACCACAGATAAGTGTGTCCCTAAGGGCTTATAGGCCATAATTGCTGAAAGTTTTGCTCATGGTGGGCTTTATACTGGATAAGACATCAAATTACAGCTGTCTACAACTGCAAGGTGAAGAGTGCTAATAGAGGCCCAATACAGTTAAATCATCCCTCTGTGGGTCACATACGCTGCCTCTTGCAAGAACCGAATTGAAGCACAAAGATGAGATTCTCCTGCAGCAAGCGATGTCAGGCTTCCCATGAAGAAGCTCATCTGAGGCTGACACACTGGCAGCATTCCCAGCATGGTCCTCCCTGTCCAGCAAGTCCTGTGTGGTGGAGCATCTCCATAGCAGGACAGCCATTTGATTCATGCAGAGGATATGCCACAAAGGCACTGGAAACTCCTCCTCCAGAGATCCCGATCCTGATGGGACAGACAGCTTTGGGGGTGAGGCAGTGGGTCATTCATGCTTTGGATAAGTAATCAGTGGAAATATAGAGGACCTATTGCAGAAATTCCCTTTTCCTTCTTTTCTGGCATAAAGGCCAGTTCCTGACGAAGGTTACTCCCACTCAGAGGCATGACATAAGACAGGAAGGAGGAGCTGGAAACTGCTTCTCTTTAGATACAGATCCCACCCCCCAAAACAGTAACTTCCCACCCAAGACACTCCTCTCCATCGCCCACTGGTCTGGCCATGTCCTGGCACAGCATGGGGCCACGATGTAGTGCCACCAGCTTGTGTGCCCAGCTTAACATGCTTGTTTTTTCCTTTCCATACATCTTCACAGAAAGACTATGGCTACTCTCCTGCCAACATTCATTTCATCGGCCATAGCCTTGGAGCACATGCTGCAGGGGAGGCAGGGAGAAGGAAACCTGGCATTGGAAGAATAACAGGTATGGAAGCTATTTCAGCCAGTGAAGCTTTATGTTTTTCATGCACCTGAAGAATCACTGCTGCCTTATAAACACACGGTATAGACTACCAATGTTCTCATTTGTCGCAATTAACACAAATGAAGACGTCCTATAGCATGCCATGCATTTCACATGTCAGGGTTCATATTTCTGAGAAAGGTTTGACTGCAACAGTTCAGTTGTTCGATATGTGATGACCTACATATCGATTTATTTGCTCAATCAGACCTATCTCCATTCATTTAGGTTTGGATCCAGCTGGGCCCCTTTTCCAGTATACTCCCTCAACGGTTAGGCTGGATCCTTCAGATGCAAAATTTGTTGATATAATTCATACTCACGCTGGTCATCTTTTCTTTGACTTTGGTGAGTTTTTATGCAAAAGCTGGCATCAATACAGAGGTTGGCCATAGCCTACCTGAAAGTGATCAGTCTTGATTCCTTGTGCATTCCAGCTCCAGGGATTCTTCAGCCTTGCGGCCACCTGGATTTTTTCCCAAATGGGGGGAAGAAGATGCCAGGATGCAAACAGCTCCGTGTACCTCCTGGGAATCGGAGCATCAATGACCTTATGAGAGGTAAAAATGTTTTAAAGAAATAACATCTCATTATAAGCTACAGTTAGAAATAAAGGCTAAGCTAAGGCAAAGCCTTTTAAAGGTATGTATTATTTATATAGTTCACATTTTGAGTGGGGAGAGAATGCTCAAAAATGGAATACTTAAAGCTGCCCCTAAAAACCTTCCAATTTTCTTTTATACTAGCCAAAGAAAATTCTAGATGGAAACCTCATTTAAAACATGCAGGCTTGCTCATCACAAACTTTATAAGAACCTGGAGCTATGCTGACAGACTGACCTCAGTGGGAATTCCACACATGAAGGACCAGTAAAATTTCATTCAAGGGTAACCCAAAATTGGGTATTTTAAAGCCTGAGCTTTCTTCCTCACTGGAAAGACGCCAGTCCCAGCATAACCGGGGTTAGACACTCTCATCCACACCATTAACAGCTCTATCTTCAAAGGGAACAGCACAAGGTTAAAAATGCAGAAGCTGATAAAATGAGTGCTCCATTGATAGTTCATGCTCTTCAAGGAAAGCTGGGCAGTTAATCAGAATTACCCTGGGACCCAGTACAACGGATCCCAAAAATCCTGTTTGCTAATCCTAACCTACAGAAATGAGAACATTCGCTATTCACAGCTAAATGTTTTGAAATCCCTACCCCTAGTGAAGTAATTGACTTTCAGGAATACTCTGTCTTGGAACTGGTAGGAGAACTTAGAAACAAGGAGGACAGGAAGTTGTCTGTGTACGAAGTTACTGGGGATCAAAACACTTTCCAATCAGACTGCATGAGAATGTCTGCATTTTCAGAAAAAAAACCCTGAAAAACCAAAAAACCACATTTTCCAGAGACATGTCACAAGGCTGTTTGCAATGCTGTGTGCTGATGCAGAAGCTCAGCTCTACTCAACACAAGCAGATAGAGTTGATTGTTCATGCAGCTCCTAAAAACAGACAACTGTAACTCCTGCCTCTTGGTTAAACCTCACATTTGTGCATATCTCTGCTGTTTGATTTACATTTGTGTAGTGCTTTTATGTATGAAGTGCTTTAGAAATGCCATTTAGTAACTTCTTTCTACAGCTTTTGATGCAGTAGGGACTGGTATTATGTTCCCATTGTATAGATGTTAAGCGAATTTGGCACTAACATAAAGTAAACTAACTGTAAGAGCCGTGGCTTTAAACTTAAAAGCACAGACCCTTCTGAATTAGATTTAAAGGAGAAACTATAAAGAAAGCATACTCAGGAAGCCTTGATGGTGCCGGTTAGTTTCAAGAAAAACAGACAAAGCTACTTTTCAGAGGGTTTTTGACATGTTTTGTTTCTTCCCTTATGCAAAGAACAATGTCAACTGCTGTTGACAGTTGTCCAGGTTCAATTGGTCAATACCAATGGATCTGTGTTTAAGATGCGTAAGTATTGACAGTAGGTGAAATTCTGATTTTAACTATAAACTGTGCCAGCTTGCAATTACTTCAGTGCCTCCAAGACTTCACCCTATGATTAGGTGTGCCCACATACAGGCTGAAGCAGAGTGGAGCCTGTTTTCATACAACTTGGTCTTAGTACATTGCTCTTTCATAGAGGAGAGACTTCATAGCCAATGAAGATAACACTTGTTGCAAAAGACCTGTAAATATGACCCAAATAGCACGTTCTTCTTTCCTGCACTGGCTGCTTATAAATTTCACTCTGATAGGAAAATGTATTTGTTTCGTGTATTTCTGACAAAATCAAGGACATGCTGCCAAACATCTCATTTTTCAGAGCATTTCACAGAATCACCTCGGTCAAATGACTGCAGATTTTCTAGAGCTTAAAACACTGAAAGCCACAGAAGTTAAAATAATTACTACAATTATCTTTAATTCTAGAAATGAGTGGAAACTGTGGTTTTACAAAATACCATGTTGTGATAATGGTAAGCAAATGAAGACTGCTTTATAGTAACTACCATATGCTTTTTAAAAGCTATACCTATGGGTTAGTCAAGTCTTTGACGTATCAAAGGGAAATTCTCCTAAATCCTCCTCAGTGCTCATGTTAAAGTAAAAGCAGTTAAGCACACATAGCAGGACGGGAGGCAGCACAATGTCTACCTGAGTGCATCACCACCTCCGTTAACTTCAGCATGAGTACAGGGACACACAGATTCTAACCTAGCTTTTCCCCATAGAAAAAGATATATGTAGCCATAAGTACATTTTTTACTATAAATCCTAATAATTCACACTTTAAACATCTTTTAATTATTACTATGTTTTAATCTGAGACATCACTATATGTACAAATGCTTTTGAGGAAAAAAGACCCACGAGTGTTGCTTTGGCGTGGGCTTTATGTCAATGCATAGCTTTAATCTTTTTTACCTGGTCTCTTTCACAGACTATAGATCTCTTGGATGTGGGCATAAAAGAAGCCTCCGGTACTATGCTGAGAGTATCATCACTCCAAATGGATTTGTTGGGTATCAGTGCGAAACTTATCGAGCTTTTGTACTGGTAAATATCAGGTACACATTTATCTGAAGGGTTATAGCCCTGCCTTTCTTCTCTTAATAATTTCCGAGACAGCTTCTACACTCTGGATCATGGGATATAGGGTGGGTTATGCAGATTCACTGACTACTTTCATCCACAGCATATGCAAAATATAGGCAAAATGTAAAAGCAACAAACAAAAAGAAAAACAACCAAAGAATTAAAGATCTAGAAGAAAATAAGGCAGTAAATTCATTTACAAAGAGGGATATGAAGTGACTGGGCTCACCTGTTGCATGGGTCATCAGTTAAGGTCACTCTGGTTGAAGGAAGTCCATCTAAGCCTGGTGAAACCCATCATCAAGGGGACAGCCTCTGGATTTCAGAAGTGTTTAAATATCTGTATAAACAATAAATGTCCTCAGTATATGGAGCAGGGGAGATATTTATACATTGCAGCGTTGCTCACACAACCCCCCGAGGGGAGAAGAAAGAAGGCAGCATAATATCCTGGTGTTTCATGCCAAATATAACTGGGCTTTTAGCAGACCAGTTCTGGCAGCACAACTGGGGACTGGTCAAGGAGGAAGACACGTATGAATTTCTTTCCATCTGCTCCCAAAATGAATGATTACAATACAGGGGTGGCTGCTAATGTTTGAAGCAATATTGCCACGTAACTTGTACCTTTTAAAAAAGCTGGAAAAAAGCTGAAATAACTTAATTTATTCAACTTTGAGAAGTGGGCTTAAAACAGATGACATCTTGTAACACACATTGTTATTTTCCCCTAGGGAGACTGCTTCCCATGTCCAAAGGAAGGATGCCCACTAATGGGTCATTATGCTGATACATTTTTACATAAAACTGAAAAAGAGCATCAAAAGGTTTATTTAAACACAGGACCTTCCTCCCCATATGCTCGTAAGTGCTCATTTTGAGAGGTGAATTCTAAAGTGGCAATGAATTATATATGAAAAATGTCTTACACTGCTCCAGAGAGCTGCTGGAGTTACTGAGTGGCACTCAGTATCAAATCTAGAGTTTCAAGTGCGTTAGGAACATGCAGTACCAACATCACCTGAGAAAGGCTGAGATAATCATAGAAACCGATCACCTGATGTTGACCTTTGAGTTAGAAACAATGCTAAAATCTTTGTTAATTAGATGATGGCTTCAAAAATTCTGTAAATGGGAGGAATGTTGTGCTGAAAGTGCACAATTTCAAATAGGAATAAAAAAGTTACATTGTCTTTATTGACAAAAATTTCTGAAACTGAATAATTTCTTTTTGCAAAGCTCATCAAGTCAGAATGGCAGGGAGTGAGAAGAAGTACAGTTTTCATTGTGATTTATGCAGAAGCTGCCAGTGGGAAATAAGAAAATTTGTGAATAAGTTGCAGTCCATCACAGGTGATAAACAAGGATAATAAATGAGAGGGGGTCTTTAAGGTCCTTATTCACTGGGCACCAAAACATGAAAGCAAAATGAAGGAAAAAAATCAATCACCTTATGTGTCGATAAGAGCAAAAAGTTAAACAATTAATGTGAGTACAGAGAAACTGGCCATTTCGCAAAGCTAAATGAAGACATTCTTTTCAACATTTACTAACTGCTGAGTTTATAGAAGTTATAGCCTGAAACCAAATATAAACTTCTGGAATGGATGAGGAGATTCCCCTTTTAATAGCTCAAATTAAAGCCGGCACAAAAGCTTCCCAAACCCGATTGTTTGAAATCAATATGTGCTGTTGCATCTGAGACCCCTCTGTCTTAGACGTGAGGGATGACAGGATCTCCTGACAGCTATGCACAGGTATAACAAAACCCTAAAAATTCTATATGTCAAGATCATCCTGGGAAAGAAACCAGTTTTGTTTAATGTATCTTTAAAAACACAGCAATTCACTGGATCTCACTTCGCATTTGAGAGCTAACAGGCTACCCATGAGACCCCCAAATTGTAAGAAATAACAAAACTAAAAGTGAGGGCAAGTGAAAGAGCAAGGTACAGTATTGACCATGGTAGATTAAATACTCAGCATAGTCAGCAGGTCAGCAAAGACTGGACCTGCAATTTAGACCACTGTAAAGTAAATGAATAGTACCAGTATCACACAGAACTAACGTTTGACTTAATAGTGACATTTTGTTTGCTTACAAGAGCTTTTGTGCAATAATTTTCTCTCCCTGAAAGACACTGAATCATATGAGAAGTTTTACCATTAGAAAGGAACTTCCTTACAACCGTAATCTATTTCACTTTGCTTTCAAAGGCTGGCGGAAAGAGATATATGTCAAAGTGTCTGCAACAGAAACCATGGTGGGAAACATAGACATAGCCTTGACTGGAACTAATGGGATCAGGAGAAAATATACAATTGGCAAGTAAGTTTGACAGGACTGTTGAAAAAATAGCTCTATTGCTGTCACCATATTGAGTTTATACACAGCTAATTTTACATGTCTCATCTTGTTCTATACGATCTGTGGTTTAGACTGGTAATAAAAGTAGCTGATCAGTGGCTGAAGTTCCCCGTGGTACAGACTGTGGTCAAAATCTGCTTGCTGATATCTCTTGCTCTGTATTTTCTGTTCTGAGGATGACTGTTAGCATAGCAGAGTAGGTGAGAGCAAAGAGCTCTGTGGCTGCTGCTGGACTCACACATCATTTGGTGATCTTCTCTGTGAAGAAAGAGAGCTGCAGGTTATACATTCATTTAATCATTCCCTCCTCTAGGGAAAAGGTGAGAAAGTTGCAGCTTGCTTATGAATGGAGCTGGAGTCAGATTCCTGTCTGCTCAGCAGAGCTTTTCCCAGTGAATTTAAATTTCATAAACTGATCCTTGCCAAGAGCGCAGTTTGAACATTGAAAAACCAATCTCCTCTGTGTTTGAACATAGCCCTGTAACTGGTACCCTGTACCAGGAGTACCTTTGGTTGTAAATACACTACTGCAGCGATACACCTACAGGTGATTTCTATGTTAATGTCACTGTAGTGTACATTCTGTTAAAATGAATGCTGATACCACAGAAGACATGAATGCAAACTATAATTTTCAATTTTCCTCGTGGTTGAGAGCAAACAGAAGCACTGAGAGAACTTTTTGTCATGACTTATTTGAAGATAGATCTCATTTTCCAAACATAATATTTAGAATAAACCCCATGGCAATACTGACAAAAGCCAAGCTAACTTACCGGGTGTTCT
>WYDI02015500.1:43681-74697 GCA_009867235.2 Psittacus erithacus
TCATTTTCCAAACATAATATTTAGAATAAACCCCATGGCAATACTGACAAAAGCCAAGCTAACTTACCGGGTGTTCTCATGTTGAAAGGCACAGGAATTGAAGTCACTAAGTCCTCTGCATACTTGTGTAGATATCTGTTAAAATGTTTGTCCAAAAAAGTGTGTGATATATTTTACGTATGACTAACCTAAGCACCAAGGACTTCATAAACAACTTTTCTACATGGTTTGAATGACTAGCCGGCACATAGGACAGAACTTGGTGCTTCGGGACCCCAGACATGATGCCCCTAGTGCCTGAGTTGAAAGCCTCAGATCTGCGTGAGGCTCTGCATCAAGAGCCCTGTGCATTTCCCAGGAAACATTCTCCAATGACATGTTCTAAGCGAAAATTTTCCCTAATATCTCTGATGGGTAATTCATGAAAAATGAAATATAATAGAATTATAATGATAGTGTTCAAAGCTTCAACTCTCACAGCATCCCACAGCTCATCTCCCTTTCAGCCTCAACTGTAGCATTTTGCTTTCCTCATTTGCAAAGAAAGCAGAGCATCACTTCTGTGCTTTTCTTTTGGCAGGGGGACTTTCAAATCAGGCAACACATACTTGAACTACATTGATACAGAAATCTCTGGGAACATTTCAAAAGCTGAGTTTCTCTGGAAAAAGCATTTGGGTCATGTACACAGAGGCTGCATGGGAGCTGAAGAAGTCACAATAATATCTGGGGAAAATGGAAATGCGTGAGTACACAATGTAATGGTGTTCCATTCTGTGGGCATAGATGGGGAAACAATGAACAAAACAAACAAGGGAAAAAATACCCAAAACACCTTTGCATGTTATCATGCTCCTTAAAACAAGTGGGTTTAGATACTGAAAATAAGAGCCTAACCCAAACTTCATGGCATTACTGGGTGTTTGGCTGAGTACAGTTACTCCCAAGAGCTCAGCACTGGGGCCAGACTTCCTCAGAGAACAGAGGCATCAAATCTGAAGTCCTGGTGGGGAATAGCACTGCACTTATAAGAAAAGTAGAAGTTTTTTCTCCTCAATTGTAGTTTCCTATGCCTACATCTCTGCTAGCACATAGCACAGCGCATCAGAAACAGCTCTGCACAGTGCAACAGTCACTTGAGGTGGACTCCAACCGGACCCCATGGATCAGGCATCCACTGGCACTTGCAGTACATTAGGTACACTGCTGGAGCACACCTCTTGGTTCAGTTTTAACCAAAATGAATCCATCTGATGAGTCCAGACAGCACTCTGTCATGTAAACCAAAGTGTGGCAATTGGGAAAAACGGAGTGTAAGGTTCCCTTTGAAAGGGTATTCCTGGTCCAAATTAAAATGCTAATGGAGTCTGAGCATAAAGACAAACACATCTTAAAATGTAATACTTACATTACTACTAACTAGTGATTCTTCCAAAAAGTCATTGTATAACATACACTTTTTGTTCTCAGTCTACTAGAATTCATGCTTTGATTTAACACGAAATAGAAATAAGACTTACGTTGATTATCTTGTGCTGCCGCTCAGAAAATGTCCCATTGTGCTGAAAAATATCTCCTTGAACTCTTCCTCTCTCACCAGGTCTGTGTTCTGTGGCTGTGGAACCGTGGAACAGAGCACATGGCAAGACCTGGCCCTTTGCTGAGGCTTGGTAAGGGATGCCATCATGTTCATTGTGGCAGCTCTCACTATCTGGAAGAGAACACTTCAGTCTGTAGCAAACTATGAACAAGACTCCTTCAACAGATCATTAAAAATTTGCCCAGGCCACTACAAAAGCCCTATTTCAAAATCAGTGTTTTCAGCTTTCATCCATGCAGGGATGTATAATTCCAGTTGCGATGATAGCTAACATGTATTTTGCTAGCAACACACATGTGCAGTGTGATTATATTTCAGAGCCAAGAGAGAAAATAATAAAATAGGAAAAAGAAGTCCCAGCCAATTCCCCTTAGAAATACAGTTAATTATCTTTGGAGGAGCATCCAAAAAGAAGCACCAGAAACACACAAGCAAAAGAAAAACCAGAAAAGAAAAAATAATACTAAAAAAAAGGAAATAAAAAAAAAAGGAAAAAACTTAAAAAATAATAAAAAGGACAGCAAAATTCTTTAATAGTGCCTACTTCCTTGTGCAAGAAAAGGACCCTTGCATGCTTCCAGAAGGATCTGATTGCTCCTATGTTAGGAGTCTGAAAAATAACTTTAAATAGAAAAATAACAGAGTTTGAATGCTGTTGCCTGACATGTCCTTTCTTCCTGAAGAACACATTTAAACAGCATTTTAGCAGCGGGTCCAACAGACCTCTTAGGAGCTGGGGCTGCGTACTGAGTTGTACAGTAGACCTTGTTAAACTCTACTATCAAAGTGCACCGTGTGTCAAGAAGGACAACTTAATGTACAGGAAAATACTTGATTGTTGCCTTTTTCCTGAGTTTCCTGAGGAAGAACTCATTGATGTGTTCTGTTCATCTCTGCTGAACATTGGGTGAGCTGGGACTACCTGACACAGTCATTTGCTTTATCAAAACAATGCTGCATTATTGAGGATCTTCAATTTTCTGGCGGCCTTCAAAGTAACTACATTATCAGTATAACTTCTTTATCAGTGAAGCTGAATTTTCACCTCTACCTTGCCTTTCGGAAGCTGCTGAAGTCAGGCCTAAGCAGAATTATTTGCATTAAGATACGATATTGCTCCCTCCAAATTTGGCAGCATTTTGATTATGCTGGTTAACAAACCCAAGCTACTAAGAGTGGTAGTAGGATCAGCCAAAATAAGCTATGATTTATTTCTGTTTCAATATAAACTTCCCAGAAAAATTCTTCTGGTTTTTAATTGCCCACTGTGGCTCAGACATGCAGCTAATTTTTAAATCTATCATTTGGGTACATAAAGCCTGCAGGTGAATCATGTTGAGCAACTCTGTTCTGTCCCATCCTAACAACTAGCTATTCCAGGATACTTCCACTGAGGTTCACCAGAAGCTTCTAATGAGTTGCATTACACAAGGCTAAATATGAGTGACGAACACGTGTGTTTCAAACCATGCAGCAAGGATGACAGAATCCAGTCACCTCCTATGAAATTTGCCGCAGAAGCTTGCTTAGGATGTTTGCAGCAAAGTTGACAAATCAGCTGTCTACCTTTTCAGACTCACTGCTTCAGTACCCTTACCATCTTCACCCACATAGAGTAGGATCTGGAAACCATCTTGAGCAGGGAGCTCATCCTCCTCTATCACTTAGGGAAACTCCTTAGGGGAGACCTCCTTCTTGCATAAGTAAGACTCCCCTCTTCTGTGCTTCCCTGGAGAAATACAAAACAACCCCGCAGGTACTTGTACACAGCTGGGAAATACCTGTATCTAATAATTACACCATCTTTAACATCCTTCATAAACCAGGCACGGCTCTCTGCCCCAGAGTTGCACAAATAAAGGAGACTTGGGAGGAAAAAGACTTATTTTTCCTTTCTTACAGTCAGGAACTGAAGCAAAAGGTATTTTCCTCAGGGTCAAAGAAAAGCATGGAGCAGGGCCAGGCACTGGATTGGGTCATTGGATTTAATGACATGAGACTGCAGCGTAGGCCATCCCTTTCACAAGGAAGCAAAGTCCTGTTGAACTCAAGACTTCTATACAACCCACCCCCTCCTGCCTCCATACTTGGCTGTGCCACTTTGGCAATTCTAACAATTAACTACATGTTTTTATGAATAATAAATCATGTTGCTACTTTCAAAAATACAAGCTCTCATTTTGTTCAGTTTTAAGCTATTGACTTGAACAGCATTCTGGCTAAACATGACAGCTCATATGGGCTGATGACTTCTGCTATAAATGTGGTCCAGCTGATTAGACCACTTAAAAATACACATTTTCTCACCCAGTCAACTCAGCTAAAAATAAAATATTGCCTTAATTTCTTCCCCTTATGTTGTTCTGTCTTGTACCATTTCTTGAGTTAATTTTCAATCCTTGATTTAGCAAATATCAACACTGCACTCCTTTGCAAGTACATCTGTGAACAGAGCAAGAGGGATTTACTTTTATGAGCTAAAGGTGAAAAAAAATATTGACAGCAGCTATGTGTTGCTGGTAGAAAATAGACTTCCTCTGGTCTCTTTGTGTACCTAAAAATTGAAATTGCTACTTGTATGAAACCTTAGGATACTATCACTTTGTATTAATGGAGCCAGTCCAAAAAATGCAAGGGTTTGGTATTTCACAAGACAATCTGCCTTTGACAAAGACTGGAACAGTAATTCTTTCATATTTTCACAACAAGGTAAGCCAGCTTTTGAGAACAATTTAAATTGCATCTTTAAAATGTCAATGAGATACACCATTTGACAAGCTTGGCTGTCATTTTGAAAGGTAGTGCTTTTTTTAATCAAATGTGCTTCATTTGTCTAGGGTTTTTAAGAACATATTATGATTTCATTCAGCCTTGTATGTTATTTAAATATTCTGCAACAATATGAATGCTTCAGAATTACAATGCAAATTTCATTTAATACTCCTTAAGCATTTGTTCACCACAAAAATTATGCCAAAGTTGAATTACCAACAAAGCCATTATAAAGCATTCAGCCTCAGTCTCTTTTCTCTCTGATGACACTCTTTTGGCAATGGCGTAAGGTAAAAGAAACACGCATACAAACAAACCTCTTAAATCTTTTCTAGAAGAAGGGAGCAGCAACAGTAAGTAATTCAACACACTAACTCTCTGCTCCACTCATGTCACAGAATTACGAATGGTTGATGTTGGAAGGGACCACCAGAGGTCACCTGGTCAAACCCCCTGCTCAAGCAGGGAGTCAGTGAGAGCACACTGCTCAATTCTGCTCGTGAGAAAATAAGGACCACTTTTGTCCTTATTTCTTCTCCATTAACAGGAATCATAGGATAGGTTGGGTTGGAAATGACCTTAAGATCATCCAGTTCCAACCCCCTGCCATGGGCAGGGATGCCTCACACTAGACCATGTTGCCCACGACTCTGTCCAGCCTGCCCTTGAATGGTACCAGGGATGGAGCATTTACCACTTCTTTGGGCAGCCCATTCCAGTGCCTCACCACCCTCATGGTAAAGAACTTCTTCCTTATATTTAACCTGAATTTCACTGTTTAAGTTTGAACCCCTTACTCCTTCAGATACTGTACTGCAGGGCACAGCAGACTCTCTTCTTTCCATAAACCACAGCCTGTCAAAATGTCCCTCGTAAATATCTGTCAACCCAGAACCAGAAGCACAATAGTGAAAATTAATTAAATCGAACTTATAGGTGAAGACCTCCATTCTCAGCTTATGCAGTTATCTCTCTTCCCTTTTGTGATCATATCCATTTATTCCTGTGACCTCTCAGATTCGTTCATGCTACTCTAATATCCTAGAATACAGTGATAAAACCCTCATAAAGGAGCCACAGTTTTGCAGGAATAAACCTCCCAAGTCCTTTTGCTCTTTCGTCTTTGTTAGAAATGAAGTTTGACAAGGCTTTTCTACAAAAAGACTCCCCAGGACCTTCATTCTGCCTTTAAGACTATCTTCTTTCTGGTTATAACATTTATAGGCCAGCCACTTGTCAGCTTCTTTCATTATAGAAATTCCATGGAAAACCCCATAATACATGTATCCTTAGATAAAAACACATCAGGCCTCTTTTTTTTCTTATCTAGATAATCTGTACTCTGTACGTTCCCACATGATTTTTTTAATCAGGTTTTGTTTCTCTTTTCAGGATTCTGTTTCCCCTCCCAAAAAATATTTTTCCCAAAAGAAAAAGTTAATTCTTTTCTTCATAGTTACATTTTTGTAAGCTTTTCTGACTTCTCCCTTTACATTTAATTTAGGTTAGAGTCTTTGGCATACCAGAATTGAGTGAATGATAGCAGTGGTTCAATGCCCAAGAACGCATATCCTGAAGGTACTTTGGGTAGATCTGAGATCTGGTTTGAATCTTTTTCAACCCAGCAAGTCTATTTTCCCAATTAGCATTCTTGCAGGAACATCACCTTGCTCCTTTCGCTTTCATATCCTTCTGGATATTTTCATAGTGAAATTATTTGCCTCTATTTACCACACTCTCTTCCTTCAGTGAAAATTACTTATTTTCCTTAGGACATTCCAATTCTCAAATGTGTGTACGTTATACAGAAGGTGTCTTTGGAAAGTAATTTTACTGACACTTTAATGTAGTCAGATTATTCTGGCTCTAACAGTTACATTTGGCAGCTCATGGGACAGAAGCAGAAATGAAACTCTTTGTGCATTTCCAGCAATTAGTTGAGTTATTCTTCCAAAACCAAAGCTGACTGGGGTTGGAGTTCACTGGGAGGACAAACGATTACCCACTGACCTATCAGCTAATCTGTCTATATGGGCTGTCTACAAAGCTCATGGCTCTCTTCTTTTGTAGTATCGCACTATCAGGGACTTCATAATTTCAAATACTCTCCAAACTGCTTGAAGTTATTCTGTTTCTAATAATTAGGAAGCAGATGTTGATAGCATGCCCAGATTTATATTTATGGCACATTTCCAAGATGAAACAGAGCCAAGATTCTATTCCTTATCTTTAACTATCAAGGATCTAAAAACTTCCGGAAGGAACATGCATCATCACCAGCCCTTGCACAAGCGGAGCACACCTACATTGCTGCTCTGCAGAAAAACATACCTCTCTTCCCAGCTGCCGCAAGGTTGGATGGGGCAAGTGTTTTTCAACACCGGAAGCATAAGCAATATATGAAAATACAGGCTGGTATTGGTGTCAATCCCCTTTTCACCCCACAAGTTTTCCTCTTCTTGGTGCTAGGAAAGCTTGGGACAGAATGTAGGTGTTGTCCAGACTCCTAGATGGCTAGCTTTGTTCAGAGCCACTGGTCTCTATCCAAGATGGTGAGAGCTATTTTTATATTGATCTAAGCATGCAAGAAGATTTGCCATTCAATCTCAGAGCCACTGGTCTCTATCCAAGATGGTGAGAGCTATTTTTATATTGATCTAAGCATGCAAGAAGATTTGCCATTCAATCTCCAAGGCAAATGTACAGTTATTCCCTTTTATTTCACTTGCTTCTTTCAAATAACTTTAATATTCTAGCATTAATAGTAGAGCAAACATTCAGAATAGTCTTCAGCCTCCTCCTTTTAATTCTGCCTATTATTTGTAAAGTAAGCCCACTGTACCTACTGACTCCTCTCTGTCTTCAGTTACTTTAATCATCTGTTCTATAATTCTCTCCTAATGTTATTTCCTTTAAGTACTATGCTCCGTAAGTCTCCAGCTCACAAAACCAGAACTTGACATTATCTTTGCTTGCTTTGGCTGATTTAATTAGCAAGCAGAATCTATTATGGAGGGTTATAAATATTTATTTCCAAAATGTTCCTTTTATTGCTGTTGTGCAGCACTGGAAAGTATACACTAAGGCAAATTGATTTTGTCTCTATTCAGTAGAAGATTTGTTCAACTGACTAGAATGAGCACATTGGAGTTAGACAATAGAAATATCAAGAAAGTCTTTTATTCATGGCTCTGCCACTCAGAGACTAAAGGTAAGATTCTCCAAGAAGGTGAGTAGTCTTTGTCTATATGTATTGTTAATTCTCTAGGGGATGGAATACACAAAGCTACATCCCGATGACCTCTATCCAAGCTAACAAATTCATTAACCATCTTCAATCTAAAATTGAAATGAGAGAGAAGAATGTTGCTTATACAATTTTATTCACTCATCTTTCTATGAAACCCTTGGTAATTTATGTATTGCTGCACTTGAAACACAGTTGCTGAGATTCCTTTGGAGAACATGATTCTCAGTGAGTGTTTTGATCCTCTCTTTCCTACCTATGTGAAGGCCACTACTATTCGAATGCATTTATGTCCTTGATAATTATCAAGCTGACATTCATAAAACCACCTGGATGCGTTCACTTGCATATTCTCAGAGGCAACTGCAAAGCCAGCCTTTTCTTGCTGTCCACAAAAAACCTACTGTTTCTCTTCAGACATAAAACCAGCCCCAGAAAAACTGGCGATTCCTAAAGCTAGACCTCAAAACCCTACAACATGGGCTAGAAATTCTGTTTTACTATTAATTACAACTTGTCATACTGCCCTACATTAATGCTTACCACTGCATACTCTCTCTGAAAGACACCAGCAGTGAAACTCTGTTGGAAATGCGTATGGTCCCCCTGTATCAACCAGGTTGCCACTTACTGACATACAGAGCAGATCAAAAAGCAAACTAAAGAAGTTAGCAAGCTTACATTCTTGTCAACCGCAGTTTTCAGCTATTTTGTGAGCCATGGTCCCCAGAGGTATTCTTGCAAGCATGTGCTTCTGCTCCAACTTGTAACTGCAGTGCTGCAGGTGTGCTCAGTGGCCCCGTTTCAACACACACACAAAGAACTAACTCTGTGGAAAGTATAGCAAAATACCTGAGCATATCCAGCAATTCGGGTCCCCTAGAAGAAAACATGTCAAAGGGGTCTGATTTTCACACAAAGATGTTCAGCAATTGCTGAAGAAGTTTCATCATTAATAGAGGCATTGGTTTCACTGGCTGCTTTCCATTTAACTTACGTGCCAGTATTTTGACAAATGCGGCCCATGGCATTCCTTATCCCTTTTCCTCCCTTATCCCCAGCTTCATTCCTGCCCAGACTTATCTAATGAGCTACATCGTTCTAAGGAGATACAGGTCCCATAACTGCTGCCAAATTTCCATCTTCCAGTCAATGAATGTAGACTAAAGTGCGGATAATTTCTTATTAGCTGGATCTGTTTTGTCTTATCTAAAATTACATGTGTCTTCACTGTAAGCAGTAATTAAGCATGATATTCAGTCATGACCAGCCACTGCTTGCTTCAGATTCCTCTGAGACTTGTTTCTAATGATCATCATATATGGCACTGGCTTGCACCACTTTACCAACAGGAACTGGACCCAGATCCGAACATTCATGTAAGCGACATGTGCTACAAAGAGAGACAGTCTTGACTTGGTTTTTTCAATGGCTAGCACCCTGAGTGCATTACGTACAGCTCAGCATATTGAAAAACATAGTTCTAGTATTATTTCTGAAATTATACCTTCTCTGAGGCAATGCATGTATCTCAAGACCACAAATTGGCTTCTTATATGAGCAGCAGACTCAACCCAGGTTACTTCCTGCCCTTAGGCACCTGAATCACTCCTTGTGAAAGAGTGGTAGTCACTCTCATACTGTTGCCTGAGCAGGTGATTATGGCAGAACCTGTCCTGTAGATAGCAGTGTGACTTGAGGTCTTGCCCAGGAACTGAAAGTTTTGGGTCGTAACATAGTTTTGACTCACAAACTCCAAAGCACAGAAGAGAACCTGGGACTTACATGACAGGTCAAGAAGCCATTACAAAGAAGAATCTGAATGACATGAATGGGCTTGTCCACCCTGGAGGAGAGAAGGCCTTTCAATACCTTAAAGGGGCCTTAAAGAAATCTGGAGAGGGACTTTTACAAGGGCATGTAGTAACGGGACAAGGGGTAATTAAGCTGAAAGAGTGTTTGGGTAGAGAGACCTAATCTGTGAATTCCACTTGGCCTAAAAGGACGTAGATTAGTCAAAATGGTAATGGGTAGACAGAGCTTGAGTAGTTTCACAAGAAAAAGCTAACAAATGCTGCGATACCTATATTGTCCCCAAGTTGTAACACAACTTTTTTTTTACTCACCTCCTTTTCTAAAAGAAGCTGTAAGAAATATAAACATGTTTGACTGCATGAAAACGTACCAGGGTTTGCTTCACAGGGCATGTATGTCAGGCAGATAATAAACAGATAGCTGGTGACTTCTAGCAGGTGACACAGGGCAGCAAAATTAAGCTCCTGTTCTGAACCTCCCTGCAGAGGAGGCTCAGCCCATTGCCTGTAACAGGACCTTACAATAATCAGCTAAGGGGGACATTTCACAATGGCTGTTATGAACATTACATACAACAACCCACTCTGAGGTCTGAAATGGTCTTGCTTTTCTTCAAATCCATAGCAAAACTTTTAAGGGGTGAAAATGTTCATCTATTAGATACTATGAGAGGCAAGAAAAGGCAACATCTGTTATATCCAGCATTAAGGGTATCATTCTCACAAAGGTACTCACCCACACAAAGCCTATAATTAAACACCATGTGGGCTGGTCCGCACCCACCATTATGGGACCAATTCCAAGCTAAAGGAGCCGGTAGCAACCAGGATTTGACAGGGAGCTGGCTGAACGGAGCTTGCAAATCAAGAACCCCTCCTGCATTCAGAGTGGTAAGTGGCTGAAAACTTGGTTGGGATTTGTGGGGGGTGTCCTTACTAACTGCTGCCTGGGGCTGGAGGACTGTAAGGACTCCTGTTTAAGAAAAGACAGGCTGAACAGTATGGTTTGAGTCAACAGGCAATAAGCAAACAGCAGCACTCAGAGTGATCCCAAGGAGACTCTGGCAGGAGCTACAAGGCTTCAAACTTTTCAATTCCAGGAAATTCCAGTGGGAGATGGGCTGCGGTAATGTAATGCAGCTAGGAAAAAAGGGTGAATTCAGTGGGGCCAAGGTAATGTAGGATTGAAACAATTTTGTTTTTAAAGGAAGATTAAATGATGGTATTCGCATATGGACTCTGGGCTTTTTTACCTTTTTAAGTGAAAATGCCTAAGAACACAAATAACAGCTGAAATTAAAAGGAGGATAGATTAGGATACATAATTAAGCATTATTGGGAGCACTGCAAATTTAAAGGGAGGGTGGAAGTGGGGAAGAATTGCAGAGCTGTTATCTGGAAGAATATGGCAAACGTTGTTTGGTAGGCTACCACATACAGAGAAAACTGAATTAGTCAACAGCAAGGGTTATTCTGTCCTTCAGAAATGGCAAAAGGCAAATAGTGTGGGTCTCAGAGCTGACAAAATTAAAAAGTAACCTGATCATGAAGAGGAATAGTGAGGATCCTCCTGGAAAGACATGCAAGTGACCAGGTGATGGCTACAAGTCAGCTGAAGGCTCCCTCTTTGGCTTAGAACTGGTATGGCCACTTCCCAAAACTGAATCATGTTTGTTGAGGTTTTTATGATGCTTGTAGTCAGATTAAATGATCATAATTGTCTCTGTTAGCTTAAGTGTATGACTACCAGTGGTGAGAACCCTATTATTTCAGAAATCAGAGCGGATACTGCACAAAGTCCTGAAGTGGGAAGTCAAGGAGCTGTTGTTTAACAGCTTTTCTTCACTATTATGCCATAATTTCTTGAAATTGTTTACCATTTCTGAGCAACTGACCTAAATACCTTAAAAGCCCAAATCTTCCTGCAGCCTCCAGTGATGAACAAATACATGTACAACTTTGCATACTTACTAACCTTTTATTGGAGTACTTTCCACATTAAACACCTCAGGAAAAAAATTAGATCACTATTACGAGTCATTATTTCATATTAATGCCTTAGTCCACTGTCTCAGATTCAGTTTAAGAGGTCAGTAGACACTCAGAAAACTCTATTACCCAGACCAGACAATGTATGTGAGCCCTGCCTTGGTTATCACTTCATACTGGGTGGTTTGGAGGAAGGAAATCTACTAAAGGTTCTGAACATCTTTGCTCCAGTGCAAAAGTGATGCTAAATTTGTCCAGTAGTGTGCTCACCAGTTTTCAGTATTTGATAGTCTGGACAAATACTGTGTCTGAGGTACTGAACAGGGACCGTGCCTAGAAAAGATGGTATTCTTTGTATACTAGTAAAGAATGGACTGAACAGCAAAATCACATTCTAAAAACAAACAAAAATATAGTGTACTTTCAGGTATTTGCATGTGGGTAAGTACATTTAAGATCCCCTTTATGAGGCCTAGAGACACTAATGTGATTTCTTTTCCTTAGCTTCTTAGTTTCTTTTACCACTCTGGGTTATGTTACAATACTTGGGTGTGCAACTTGCAAGTGTTTTCTAAATGCCTCAGGCTCAAAGCCATGCAAGAATTTGCTGAAAACATGAAATTTAACCTGTAATTTCTATACTCAAGGCTTATATGCTAAACTCTAGATGGCTTCTCCTTTGTGTTGCCTTTACACTGTTAACTGAGCGCTGCGCCAAACTACTGAAAAATATGAAAGGCTAAAATAAAACAGGAAAGACAGAACTGATCAAAATATTCTCTGTTTAAGGACAGTGCCAGTGCAGGAAATATAGGAAGTATGGTTGGAGTTGTAAGGCAGGAAAGGATGGGGAAAAAACCCATGAATGGTGAATGTTTTGAAAGAAGGTAAAGATACTTAAGCTTCTGTACTGAAGGGGGAAAAGAAGACCTGAATATTGGACAGACCACATATGACTGAAGGGACAGAAGGTGCCACAATTGGCTTTGTTGACAGGTGAAAATGTGCTAGCACTGGGATGTTACTGCATAAGGAGCTGTCCCTGCTCTACTACTGCTTGCTTTGAACACGATATTAACAAAGACTCATCCCCATATCAGCATAGGCTGCTGAGGTGACCCTTTACCTTCCCATCTGGCCCCTTTGAAATACAGGATGAAGAAGTGGAAAACACCATCTGGGACATCAACTCTTCTCCATTCCACTTCTCACTGTCACATTAAATGTGACAAAACTTCATCTTAAAACTAGCTATGTTGGTTTTCCCCTATGACTTCAGCTTGACAGCTATTTCAGGGCAACATACCGGACTTCATTTTCATGGCTAGTTCTTGTTCTGCCACTATTGCTTTTTTAAGCGCCACTGCTCCTCTTCTGGTCTCAAGTTACATCTTTGGGGAACAATCATTTACACTTTGAGCCTTCACACTGCTAGTCTTAAAAATCCTCTCTTCACTTCTTGCTCTGCATTCCCTTTTTTCTATTCTCATGATGATCCAACAAGACATCCTCTCAACCCTGATTTTCTCAATATCCCTCTTGAGCAATGAAACCTCTGTACTCTTTAAATAATATCTTCCCCATCTATATATTAAATACAATATATATACTAAAAATACTATTCTCCCAACTGCATGGAAACAAAGACTAACAAGTTCCTTGGCACTTCAAAAGTCCCTAGTAATACATTAACAAGACTTCAAAAGCCTTTTCAGTCATTGCTTCCTCAGATGCTCACCTCCATTCTGTATGATAGGCAGTATGGCAGCATTTACTTTCCCAAACTATAAAGCATAATCTAACATTCATGACCTGTACTTTTTATTTATTAATCCCTCAGTCTAGATGTCTATTTTTTTCAGTATGAGCTCATGTCCAGCAATACCATTGTTGAAAGCTGGCATGCAGTGCAATGGAAGAAACTGATTCCTATAAAACCCTGATCAGTGATGATCCATCATGAGCACATCAGGGTCAAAAAACACACCTGAAAAAAACCCATGACCACAGATTTATCATAATATGATGCAATGGCAAGAACTGTATTTGTAAATCCAGGAGCTGCCTTCTAGTTCTTTGCTGTTACAGTCTGAAATGCAGTAATTGCTCAATTTTTAATCTATTTAATCCATGCATTTAACTTCTCATCTACTTAACTGCTGTAACAATGCACCTATATAATTTTCAATTTCTTAAACAAAATACCAAGTAGCGAAGCAGATCTTATTAAAATCAAAGTATCTTGAGACTGAAGTGTTGATCTTAGAAGAGTGTCACATTAGTTTGTCATGTCATGTAACTGAATTCAATTATGCAACTTAATCTTAACAGTTTCCTGCAATTTTTCTTTCGTGACTGAGTATCCCATAGAGGGCTTTGTTATTGTGCCTCAGGCTGTTACTCCTCACCAGAGAAGAGTGATAAGAGAATGGTGAGTAAAATTCTTAGCAATCAGATAAACAACATATCTTGGTCTAGACGAAAAAAAATCTATTTCCTGAAGTGAGATTATTAGGTTAAAAATGCTGATAACTAAAAAAGCTGAGATTTGAGCTTGCTTCTCAGTAATAGCCTGTGTGTGCGTGCTTGTATGTGTGTCCTGAGGAAGGTGTGTGGGTACATGTGTGCGACTTAAAAGCACACTGCTGACAGCCATTATGCAGACTTTCTCATATCCCACAAACCATCCACTGGTGGCCCATGACTCACAGGTTGAGCAACAGTGTCCAGAAGATGCCCTGGTGGCCTATTGTAAGGACAGCTACTGCCCCGCTGTAGGTTTTGTACATTGCAATGTCAGCCTATGAATATTTGCTTTTTCTTTCTTTTCTCTTCTTTTTCTTTTTTCTTTGAGCTAAACAGCAATTTAAAAATATTTAGTGCTGATCTTACTTCAGAAGTGCATGTCCTCTGTCCACCTCATATAACAATTGAGTTTAGCTGAATACCACAGTCGGGTTAAGTGTTCATCAGCCTTCTTGCCAGCAGTACTGGCTGGGCTGAGATCATTTTCACAAACAAGTCATTCCAGTTCCTCTTGTTCAGCACTAAGCCTTTTAAATGCCCAGTGACAGAGTTTTCCCCCATCAAATGGATTGCTGCCTAAACTGTTTTTAGAAAGACATAATTTCTTAACCTCCTTCTAATCTTTTTGTCTTTTAACGTGGATCAGTATAGAAAACCCACCCACTAAAAAAAATCATTTGCTATCCAAACTACATCTTTCTTAACAAGAGAATGAATCAACATTCTGCAAAAAAAGAAAGAAATAAAAAATAATAAATCTGCATCTTCCATTACTTACCTTGCTACACGTTCATTTCTACTTTCTGCCTTCAAAGGAAGAACCTGTGATAGGAAATTACTGATCACTTTTATTTGATGACAACCTCCCACGTTTTCTACAGTCATTACTCATTAGCTGCCTTACAGATTTTGGGTCTGAAAAGAAATTATACTATCATTCCTGCTGTAGTATTCCTGACATGGGCTATACATCTCCTGAGCATGAGAGCCCTTCATTAAACATAAATCTCACTGAGCTCTCCAATTTATTTGATAAGCCACATCTCCTGTGATTTTCCTGCACTCTGATCAGGTTCTCATAATGATAATGGGTACTTCTTGATGGATATTCCAGCTGAACAGGGTGATCCTTTTGGCTAACACTTGGGAACTCTCTGTTCTTCCCTGTTACCAGGAATAACTCCTGATCCCCTTCCCTCCTACTCTTAATCACCACCAGACTTCCTCTCTGCTTTCCACTCTCCTCAAGCAGCTAGTTTTCTCCTTTGTTACCTTCATCAATGGATATGTTAAAGTTGGGGACAGAATTGTATTTCCAGCAAAATGTCATGATTCCTCTCAGCTTTGCACACTGCAACTCCAGCTCAATGCTTAGATATTCAGCCTTGCTCCTCTGCCCTACCATATAAACAACAAGCTATTACCACACAGGGACTTCAGAGTTTATTAGAGAGTGATGAGACACACTCTCTGCACTCTGACCTGTTCCATTTGGCTTGTTTAGGGAACAACATCGCTACAGCCAAGTAATCCAGCTTCCACCAAAAAACTCACATAGGGGAATCATACATGCCTCCTGTCTGACCTGTGACAGACAAACTCCAAGGACATGTTCAGTGAAATTCCCAATTGTTTCTTGTTTGTTTCTGAGAGCATTTGGCAGTGTCAATGGCCTTTACAATGCTTGTTTTCTAACTTTCTCACATTGGCAAATCTCCAACAACAGCTCTTGTAGACAATTTCCCACATAACAAGATTATACGCACTAAAATTTACTGGTTTTCCCCTTAATTACTTCTAATGAGCTATCTCAGTGACCAGGGGCCACAGCTCAAACTTTCTGCTTTGCGAGAAAAGCAGTATGTTGAAAATGGAAGACAAGTGGTACAGACAACACCTAGAAGAAGAGGAAATTGAGAACAGTGAATAAGGCAAACGGGAGGGAGCAGAATGGTGAAATATATGGAACTCCGACCATGGGAAAGCCAAATGTGGAGGGAAAGTGCGGAGAAAAGGAATATGTATGTAGTCAGGGATATGATGGTGCACAAATACTAACACCCCAGGTAAAAAAGCAGCATGAACAGCCTGAAGAGAGAATCATAGAATCATTAAGGTTGGAAAAAAACCAAGTCCAACCATCAGCCTAACACTACCAGATCCACCACTAAACCATATGCCTTAATGTCACATCTACATGTCTTTTAAATACCTTCAGGGATGGTGACTCTACCACTTCCCTGGGCAGCCCATTCCAGTGCTTGACAACAATTTTGGTGAAGATATGTTTCCAATCTACACCTCCCCTGGTGTAATTTGAGGCCATTTCCTCTTGTCCTATAGCTTGTTACTTGAAGAAGAGATTGCTCCCCACTTTTGTCTATCCTCCTTTCAGGTAGTTGTACAGACTGATAAGGTCTCCCTTGAGCTTCCTTTTCTCCAGATTAAATAACCTCAGTTCCCTCATCCACGTCTTATCAGACTTGTGCTCCAGACCCTTCACCAGGTTCTTTGCTCTTTTTCGATACACTCTGGTAGCTCAATGCCTTTCTTGTAGTGAGGGGCCCAAGCCGTCAAGTACAAAGACTTTAACAAGTTACAGGTATCACTATCTTTATTCTAATATATCTCCCACCTGCCTCCTCACAGCGGGCAAAAATCAGGACCTCATGATCTGATTCACTCCCTCAGCAATCTTTATATAGTATTGGCTGTGCAAGAAATGCAGTGAAAAGCAAAACTGAATGGAAGGGAAGGATAACCTCTCTCATCCTGCTGGCAACACAGCTAATGCAGCTCAGGATGCTACTGGATGCCTTTGCTGCAAGCATATGTTACTGGCTTATGGTCAATTGGTGTCCACCATGACCCTCAGATCTCTTTCTGCAAAGCTTCCTTCCAGCTGATAAGTCCTCATTGTGTACCAACCAGTGTATGAAACTATTCCTCTTCAGGTGCAGGTCTTTAAGCTTCCCTTTGTAATACATGCTTTTAAAGAGGACAAATCACTCTAAATAAGATGCTTAACCTGCATATTGAATTTGCTTTAGGTGGCTGGAATGTGGATTTTTGCATTTTATCTCCTTGGCACCGCAGCAGGTGAGACACTATATCTACAAAAACTACCACTAGAAGGTGAATTCAGATGAAATAATATGCAGGAAATGATGATTGGTATTTAACACTGCAGCTGCAGTATGATTTGTGTGGGTCATTGTGTGGCAATGTCTATTCCTGTGCATAGAACTAATGCTAAAAGGATCTGCTCTGTTTAAATTTTATTGTTGAGAGATAACACTGTGCTGAAAACCCACAGACAAATTCAGATTCACGTGTCCTACTTCTATTACAGCAGCGTATGAGCTGTCTTTATGTGACTGCTGTATACAAAGAACCTTTCAGCAACAGGGTGTTTAGCACAACAGACAGTGCTGAAACATAAAAGTCGATCATAAGTGAACAAGAGACCCATTTGATCTAGGAAAAGCTACTATATTGAAAGAAATTACCATTTTATTAACAGTACAAGGTCGCTGCATTAAAATCCTTCATTCCTATGAGCAGAGACACGATGCTTTGGAGTAGGAAGCATGCTGCAGTAATCCTAACAAGCACTTCTTACAAGACTTTTTTAAAGAAACTAGATTAATCTTTTACAAGCCCAGAAAAGGGTATCAAAACAACATCTGGGCTATCTTCAAATTATTTAGCTCCCTGCGTGTACCTGCTTCAGGCATTATCTGTAAAGGAAACAAGAATGAATCTCAGTTTTAAAATTCATCATAAAATGAAATCTTTAGCTTTCTGTTCATCAGAATTTTATAGTCTCAAATAGATCATAGAGCACAAGAAAGTCCAACATGTAAACCACTTGTTTGTTCTACTCTAGGCAAAGAGGTTTGCTACGCCAGGCTTGGCTGTTTCACAGATGATCCACCCTGGTCTGGGATACCAGGGAGACTTCTGACAGGTTTACCTGACAATCCAGAAGATATGAACATCACCTTCTCTCTCTACACCAGAGAAACAGGAAATAACTCACAGGTGACATTTATTTTTAGCATCAACAACTGGCTAAACCTACAATGTTTGTTTATCATTTAAAAAGTCTATGTCAGCCATCACAGGCAAACCAGTCAGAATAAGAAAGTAGTTGAAGGTACGGTACTAAATGAACTTTGTGATAACGTACAACAAAAATGTTGTGAATGAACTGTAAGACACAGCAGCTTTCCTGGCATTTTCCTGCAGAAGGATATGGGTTACGGCAGACTGCCTTTTGCATGCACTTAGGTCTCTGGGGAAAGCTGAAGACTCATCCCAATAAAGAGCTTTCTGTGTATTCAGGTAGGAGAGCAAATAGTGCTGTCTTGCAGGGAAGCTGAACTGTAAAATCATTGTGAGCTTTAAAACTAAGACTCTGAAGACTGATTCTAGTAGGTTCCAAATCCACAGTGAAATGTGAATGATTTTACATTCTTACCTGCCTCTCTGCACTCTGAAAATAAGACAGAACTACTCAGGTTGCTGATGCCCTGAAATACTGAGCAGAGCAATATAGAGGAACCCGTAAGATCAGAAGCTGGGACTACTTCAGCAAATGTTTATGAAGCTACTAAATCCCTTCCAGGCTCCCAAACCTAGTGTCCCCTGAGCTGTACAGGGATGTTTAGGATCCCTCTGGCATGACCTATGATGCCATCACTGCATTGCAGACATTGTTGCTCACAGCAATCCTGGTTGCCACAATGAGAGTCCATCTCAGGCTTTCTAAGGGTAAGAAGTTATACCTGCAATAAACTATCACAACCTGCAGAGCAGGGGCATGTGAGCACACAAGACACGTTCAGCAGCAGGTTACTCAGCACTTCTATTGTTGATAAAGTAAGTCAACTTACACTGCTTCCCAGTCACTAAAATGTATCTGTGACCTAGGGCACAGCCCTTCTATACCCAAGCTCCCTGAGCTCACATCACAGACCCTGTATTTGTCTGAAAACAACACAGACAGATGTCATTCTCAGAGAAAAGGGAATATTTATAATTAAGAAGCTTGCAGCAATGTGTGAAGATCAACTTCACCCCTGTTGCTGACAGTTCTTGCCTTTCTGGAGTAGAGTGACAAAACCAGCACAGAAACATCACCTATACAGAACAACACAAGCTGTTGTTTAGATGCAGAGCAGGACACTGAAGCCACAGCTCAGGCCAGTAAAAGAACAAGCTGAACGAGGAGATGTGGAACTGATGGGCTTTTCCCAGAAGGAACTCTTCCAACTAGAGCCAACAGGCAGCATGTGATATCATGGCCCCTTTAGGTTACTCCACATTCCACATAAGGGGGTTCTTCCTGCATTAAGCAGAATAGACAGGAGCAGCAGAAATCACTTGGGTACAACTTCTTCAGAAACCACAGTGGAACTGAGAAAGGAGAGGTACAGGGATTCCAGAGTTGCAAAAATCAGACTTGGTCCATTCAAAGTAGTCCCTTGAGTCCTACAAGAGGGGATGACATAATTGGCTTTTTAAAACTGTTTGAAAGTACGAATAGATTAAACTTTTTTCTCTTTTTTTCTCCTCCAAAACCAGCTCATCTCAGGAATAAACTCCTCAACGATCCAAAACTCACATTTTTCCTCAAGGAGGAACACCACCTTCATCATTCATGGATTTGGCAGCACTGGAAGAGAAGGCTGGGTGGTAGAAATGTGCTTGGTATGAGAGTAGCTTCTGATTTCCATCAGCGGTTGTAACTACAAACTGTCAGTATCCTTTAGGCATTAATGTTC
Source organism: Psittacus erithacus (assembly GCA_009867235.2). NCBI lineage: Eukaryota > Metazoa > Chordata > Aves > Psittaciformes > Psittacidae > Psittacus > Psittacus erithacus. The sequence goes on from WYDI02015500.1 coordinate 63,419, forward strand.
ACTTTTCAGCTTGCAGTTCATTAGGTAGTAGCAGATACCAATCAAGAAGTAAATTTCACAAACACTAGAATATATTCCCACTCTGAAAGATGCAGCATAGTGGAGGCTTCTTGGGCATCTCTGACATTAAGTTTCTCTAGAGAGTTTCCATCCCCAAACCCTACAGACTGCATCAAAGCAATAAACCGAACACAGATGTCACCAGCCTGTGCACTGGTTTCAGAATATCAGATCTAATCTGATATTCACACTGATTCACTGCATCTCCCATTAGGAGAAACTAGACTGTCCTTCAGTTAAAAGGCCTTCCTGAATTGTGAAGCTCAAGTTTCAGTCTACAAATACTGTTCTGGTTCACCACTATTCAGTTCTTAAAATACCTAAACCCAACAAAACAATAACAAAACTCTTTTTCTTTGATTACAGAGTGCAATGTAAAAGAGATTTCAAATACGAAATGTGAAGCTACCATAAAACCAGCAGAGTATACTGTGTCAGTGGCAGCCTTGGCTCTGATAGATACGCAAAATCTGCTCTAGTTTGCTCTTCTTCCACACAGGCATAAAAATATGAGAAGCTAGAAAAAGGCCACTACTAAATACCAGTCACAGACCTATGGCATCACTTTCTTTCATAGATCTAGGAATACTTTCAATCTACAGTATTAAATTTCTAATTATTTCAGTTGAAAAGAAACAGCAGTTCTGTTTGCCTCTGCATAGCGCAAACTCAGAGTGCCTACAGGAAAGGAGGAAGTTCAGGCGTCAATGCACTCTCTCTTCAACCTTCTGTTTTCCTTGTCATTCACCTTCAGCTGTTTATCATGGATTATTTTTTGTTTCCATTTCTTGTCCTTTATCAGACCTTAAGTGAGCTTTAGTCACAGAAAGCTACAACTGTAGACTTTAATACATAGCTCTTCTGCTAGAAGAATCACTGACCTCTGGGAGAGTGACTAGTACTTGTTTCTTGTTTTGTTGTCTTTTTTTTGTCTTGTTACATACAGCTTTCTTTGCTGAAACAGAATCTTTCTACTCTACTCCAAACCTTTCCAGTCTGACATGACTTTGACTTTCTCATTCTTAAAGGTACTTGGTAAATAAGTCTACTTTCTATGCTATTCAATTAAGCTAAGAACATCTCTCAAAGAAAGTCACATACTGTGCATAGGGACTACTGTGCTGTTGTGTGGCTTTTCCAGATTACTTCAAATAGGTATATAAATAACTTATAGATTAAAATATTTTTATTATGGTCATTCATAACTGATACTTTTTGGATGAATGGCTTGTTGTGTTCTGTTTTGCAAGAAGATGCATGTTTCAGCATGGCACAAGCAACAGTGAAGAGTCCTGCTGAGTAAAGGTTGAGAAATTGCGTTATTATATTACCTTTTAATGCTTATTCAAATTTCAGTTGCATCTCTGTTATTTTGTCTCTTTAAATACTTAACTTTATGTGTTTCCACATCAGCTGTTACTGGAAGTGGAAAATATCAACTGCATTGCTGTCGACTGGCAAGAAGGTGCAAAAGGCACCTACATCAGTGCGGTGAACAACCTCCGTGTGATTGGGGCTGAGGTTGCCTATATCATCAAAATTTTAAAGGTAAAAGGCACAGCTTAACCACCTACAACTCTGAAGTGGATATAGAGGGGTTGCTCCGCCGCAAAAGACGCACATTAAGCTGATGCGGTTGGAAAGAGGTGCCAATTAATTAAAAGCCAGTAGGTGGCAACATTTCCATATGATCATGCAGGCAAGAAAGCATTCGGCGGAAAGGAGGGAAGGCCTGTGAGTTCAGCGCTTGTGAGAGTTTTGCCGGCTCTAGATACGTGTGCTAGAAGTTAATTAGTGTCTCAGCTTAGCGCCACTGAAACGAGCACGAGCTGACACACTTGATAATGCCATATTTGCTGTCTACAGGCATGATAAACTGTCCAGTTGCCTTCTAGTTGTGAACTTCATGTTCCTGAAAGCGTTTGCATGTACACATACAGCAAAGAACTGCTCAGATATGAAGTTTAAGAGTATTGGCATTTCCTGCTGACTTCAGGAACACTCATGAGTACTTAGGCATGCTGAAAATCAGAATGCTGCCTGGCTATGGACTTGATCATGGTCAGGAGGTGTTCATCTTGAAGTGCTGCAAGAAGTAGTTCAGAGCCCACACGATAAAGTGCTCGCTTTGCAAGCGCCTGACTCCAAAAGAACACTTCTCCAGAATTTGCTGGGTTACAATCGATTGTTTCTGCCTAGGACACTCTTATGTAGCCTCATACGTTTGCTTCTGTATCTTTCTTCTTTGTGTACAAATCCCAGGTCACTTGAAGATGCGTTCAGGTTTTTGTTTAATATCTCTATTACTGCACCTTTTGCAGTCTAGGCCTCTTTTTCTTCCTTTAGAAAAATGCATAAATGTTCCTTAGACTTCCTTTTCCCCAGTTCATAAACTCCTGCAGTTTGACTTTAGGGAAGGTTAGGCTGCACTGTAAGCAGAAGTACTGCAGTAAATCGTATTCAGAAGAACCTATTGTCTAACACTAAAGGTAGACAGGCCAGTACTACAGATCTGCTTTTCTTTGGATACATTCTGCATATATCTGCATTACAAAACAGAACTTGGTGTAAAACCGTTAAGGAATTAGCAACCAGTCCTAGCTGGTTTTGGTCTTTACAAAATCCAGCAAATCCTTGTATGAAACATATCCCCTGCATGCAGCCTACACGTTGGTTAATCTCCATTTCCACCTTCAGTGCACGTGTAATATCTTAACAGTGCAGGTCTCGTACAGCTGACATGTGGCAAAGAGGAGAATAAATGTCACCCCACCTAAGCTTATCAGCCAAAATACTATTGAGTGGTATCACATATTTTATGTATGCACATTGAGAACAGACGTGATTAAAAAAGGCTCCATAATTGAATAAACAAAGTAAAAATGAAAGTATTTTGACAAAAAATTAAATTAAGGCTTGATCCAAATGAGAAAGAAGGTTCATATTTTGTCACCAAGAGTAACTGAATAAGGTAACCACACACCAATACTACCACAACGAATCCATCATCACTAGGCATTTTAAATTATAGATTCAATCATTTTCTATGAAGTCTTAGTGTAATTTAGACAACAATTAAGTCAAGGAACTCACTTAAAAAAACTCAGACCCAGTTTGCTATGCAGGAAGTCAGTCTAGATGTTCCCAAAGGCCCTTAATGTAAGACACCCTCTTTGCTTGCTATTTAAAGCCTGTGTTCTTGTCTCCCACCACCACCTCAATGACAAGAAAGTCTCCAGATGCTCCCCTTATGATATCCATTTGATTGGCCACAGCCTGGGAGCACACACTGCAGGAGAGGCGGGAAGAAGGACCCCTGGCATCAGACGGATAACAGGTAGGCTGTTCACCGACGTGCAGAGCTAACATTACGTGTGTCTAAAGGAAGGAAACTTGCAAGACACTGGCCTGTGAACTGCAATTAAATTATTGGCAGTGCTGGAGACACCTCTCATGAGAGGAAGCAAACTTCATGCTTCCCAAAACCAAGGGTAATTATTACATCTTCTTCTCTAGTTCAGTTAAAAGCTCCGCAGTGGAAGACTTTAGTGGAATGAAAGACATAGTTTATATTTAATCCAGTGAATGATGGTAATATTACATCAAGGCCTACGCAAAGACAAAGCAACATGTCAAGAATCCTTAGATTTTCCTATCTGTAAAGCTTTACAGGCCAGTAATAAGCTCAAAGGTAATAACATGACTTCTTCATGTTCATACACCACCAGTATATAGTCTATTGGCAAATATTTTACTTCTGGGGGAATAAGTTTATGGAAAGGTTCACAAAACCGTATTATTGAACATTTTCTTTTCAGTTTAACCTTAACATTCACATTATTATCATTCAACATGCCTTCTGCAGTACTGAACAACTGATGTTGTCAGTTGGCAAAAGACATCAGTACGTGCAACACTTCCTTTCCTCCCTCAACCAATAAAAGGGGGGGTTTCTTTTAGGTTTAGACCCTGCTGGGCCCTGTTTTGAAGGCACTCCTCCTGAGGTGAGGCTGGATCCTTCAGATGCAAACTTTGTTGATATCATTCACAGTAATGCTGCTCACTTTCCTGCTATAGGTAAGTGCTCATGTGCAAGTAAATATCTGCAGGGATGGGCACCATGTCACTGAGACACTGACCTCATCACATGTGTATCTCAGGGCTTGGAATGTCTAACACCACTGGTCACCTGGACTTTTTCCCCAATGGAGGAACCACGATGCCTGGATGCACTGATTTACTTCCAAACATGAAACAAAGTGAATTTGAAGTGATGATTACAGGTAAATATACATTCCCAACATGCGTAGTACTTTGTTTTCATTCCATTCTGAAACATTAACTGTGAAAGTAACTGTCAGTTTGGGAGAAAACAGCTAAACAAAATTGGGTTTTGCTTATTTAATTGTAAGATCTAGAAGGAAATAAGAAACAATAAAGCTGGATCAGAACAGTAATCCCCACTGAACAGTGTAGGAAAGGATGTTTAATACAGGTCTAAGCTTTGCTCCTCTAATTTGAAATTGGACTTGCAGAACACAAAAAGGCAGGAAACAGGGAACAACCCAGTCCAACAAACCCACAGGCCCAGAAGGAGGTTTTCCAGGCTGACGCAGGCTTGTGCCATGACACCACCATCTTTCATTTCTAGTAGATGCTGCAAAGAGCATCTGACCCTTCTACATCATAAATTAAGCAAAAGCACTCAGTGTTTCCAGTGACTGTACATTCTTCACCTCTCCACCTGAGACTTCTCTCTTCACAGGCTTTGGAGAGGTCAGCAGAAGGCTGTTAAGCTCTTGAAAATTGTAATTAATGTCATTGTCATAAAAGGGACTCTGGTGCCATAGCAGATCAATGTATCTCACTTGAAATCGTGGGGTAACTGGCACACAGTTCTCTGGGTAAACCACAGACAAAACAGTAAATTCTCAAGACCACGCTACTGTTCTGTTCCATGCCTCAGCTGTTTCCATGGTGAGACAAGCACAACCCTTGTGTAGGGTAACAGGAGGTTATTTCACTGATGCTCATAAACTTTGTTCCCACAGATGCTACAGTCCTTAGAGGGTGTCATCACTCCCGCAGCCATGAGTATTATTTCAAAAGTATCCTCTATCCCACCGGATTCTTTGGATATCCCTGTGAAAAATACGATCTCTTTAATTTGGTAAGTATATCTGAACAGGAATATACTGTAAAGAAAATGATCCAGTCTCTACACTCACAATAGGTCGCACTATGTGTGCAGGTGACTTGGATGCTGGTGACTGTGCTTCTCATGGGGTGGTTTGGTAGGAGGAAGAGCACAGTGAAGCACCGCAGCTCCATCAGTTATTCCACTCTGGGAAAATAATCCTGAAGCACAGATGATATGACCAAAACAGGGAGAAGAAATTAAACTCCATGCAATTCTCACCATAAACCTTTATACAAAGAGCATGTAGGTTAGATATAGCTATCCTACTAATTCCTGGCTGGAAGAAGAGACATTTGGAGCCTCCAAAATCCTTGACTATTCCCCAATGTACACTTATTACAGCATGTAAATAAATGCACTTATGAATGATGCTCCTTTTCTTGCCCCTCATATGGTGTTGCAATGTGAACGCAGGCAAGTTGCTTTCCACTAGAAAGGTAAAATTGGCTTATGTATTATCCTAGACTCTAGCTGAAAAATATCTGATCTGGGGAGTTTCAGACCATCGTGGACATGGGTATCAAACCTGCTCATTCTACACCCTCTTGGTGTATGGCAAGGTGCAGGAGCTGTTATCTGCAACAAGTCCATCAGGTTTTGATGGTAAGATATGTCAACATACAGCACTGCCACAGCTTTGCAAGATCAGAACAGCATCATCAGCCTTCATTTAGTCAGAGCTAGGATGAAAAAGTGCTCCTCATTAACCAATGCTCTTATTTTCCCTAGGGAGACTGTTTCCCATGTCCAAAAGAGGGGTGCCCTATGATGGGGCACTACGCTGACAGATTCCCAGCCAGACTAGAGAGGGTAAACCAAAAGTATTTTTTAAACACAGGAGCAGACCCACCTTTTACTGGTAAGTGGAGGTTTGTTACAGTTGTTGGTGTGTTTGAAAAGTGATTGCCTTGATGCAGTTAACAGCCATGCTCCGGTGGTGCTTCTACAAGCAACTGCCAACATCTCTGACAAAAGCACTACATTAGTTACTAATACTCGAGCTCACTGAGTCTTTCATTTGCCAACACAAATTAAATCCAGTTAGGAAAAAAAGAACTTTCCAGTAAACTGGTGTTTTTAGGTATCTCATATCAATGAGAACCTGGCTTGTTTTGCTTTTCTTTATGCAGCTTGGAGGCAAAAAGTACTTATCCAGCTGTCTGGCGCAAAGAAAACAAGAGGGGACATAAACCTAGTTTTCCATGACGCAGAGGGGAACACAAAAAAGTATGAAATTGCCAGGTAAGAGAAATTAATATTTCCCTATAGCATTTAATGCTCCTAGCATTAATCTATGCATTTTCCACGCATTTAAGCAGTGCAGAAACTTCTGTTGTGAACATTCTGCTTAACATCAGATTACGAAAAGAGTTATGATTTAAATAAGATCCATGGATGGTTGCAAAAGGAAATGGAAATCACTTCCTTTTCATGAGTTCTGTGTTTCTCTGCGTTGCTTTTAGAAAAGAAACCAATGTACACCTGTGGAACGCACATAATTCATATGATGCTCACCTGTTTCACATGCACTTTAGCACAACTGCTCCCATACTAGCATGGCAACATATACATCAGCATACTCATTCCTTGCACTGACAAGGCTTTGCTGCGCTGGCAACTTGCTGAATGATCTCATGCAAGGCAATCCTATGCCCGAACTTACCAAATTTGCGAAGTGGATATCTCCTTTCTCCCTGGGAGACATTAAAAGCCATCACTACTATATAAATGGCACATCTACATAAGCTGGCCAGCAAACTGCATTCACAGCTCTTATAATCTCCCGCTGACTACCAAAGCAGCAGCTCCCACTGTCTTCCAAAACAAGTGTTTCCATGCATTCTCTTACCAGGCTCTGTGTCTGTGCAGACCAAAGTGCCGCAGAAGTGTCCACCTCTTCCCTAAAGTCCTTCTCAAAAACCTTACCTGAAACTCTCCCTGCCATAAGTGCAAAACTCAGCCCACACTGGTGCTGTAGGCAGCCCCTGACTCACCCCTTGTTACTTCCCAGTGGTTTCCTGCCTCATGCCCATTTATTGTTTTCATCCTCTCCCTCTTCAGAGCATAACACCAGAGTTCTGGGCCTGCACTGTCACAAAGAACAGCAAAAGTGCAGATTTCTGTTCTAACAAACCTTGTGGAGAATGGTTAAGTTCAGTAGTCTCTACACTGGTAAACTTAACATTGCTGTCTTCATTGTATTTGCAGTGGAGACCTCTCTGAAGACCAAGTTTATGCAAAATACCTTGATGTTGAAATTAACCCCCAAAAAACTATAGAAATTGAATTTCTCTGGAACAAAACCCTATGTACTGTTCTCTGGGCAAGGCTGGGAGCAGAAACGGTCAATATAACTCATGGAGATGGACATAGGTAAGTATGTCCCTCTATAGCTCAGAAGGAATGGGCAAGGAGTGCAAAAACTCCGTGAGATAGGATTGAAAAACAGTCTTAAATTGGACACAGTTTGCAATCAACAATGTGAATTTCAGTAACCACAAGGACAAGATACTACACTTTGGATGGAAAAATCAAATGTTCAAGTACAAACCGCAAGTACAGGGAATAACTGTCCGACAAGGAATACAGCACTGCATTATTTGGAATGTACCTCTTTTGCTAAAGCAAGACAATTACAACCCAAGATAAAGCAAGCCTCATTCCCAGGGGCATTACCTTGTTCTGTATAGAAGATCCAAGGAATAATTATTCTTATTTAAATAACTGGGGTCAGACTGTAACCAGAAGCAGGGTCTTTTTCAAGTTTGGGGAGTATACTTCAAGAACAATGCACACAGACTGAAGTCTGGAAAACACCAAAAGAGACTTAGAAAACTTTATCTGTGTAGAGCAGGTGAAGGAAATGTGTTTCTCAATAAAAAGAAAAGCCTGGAGAGGAGCATAAAAACAGGTGCATAAACTAACTGGGAAGTGATATCCACTGGGTTTAGGCCAAGGTTTAACTGATACGTTTTACAACAGAAAAAATACTGGTTAGATATTAGGAAAAAATATTCCTTATCATTTGGCGTTGGCACGGATTATTTAGAGAAGCTGATTAAATCCCTTTCAGCATGACCTCCTAAAAGCAAGTTGTAAAGTTTTGATTGGGGCAATCCAATAAAGCACCAAGCCTAAACAAAGGCGTCTTAACAAGGCTTAACTTTTTATCTAGAGTTCTATATATTGAGATTTGTTTTATTCATGTATTACAACTCAAGTTTTACAGCTGGTCCTCAAAAGAAGGAAATTCACCTTGTTCCTGTTAATATGCAGATGCTAATGTTCTGTACAGCAGGCTCTTAGGAAGGCTTAAGTGGGATTATGAATTGAACAAACAGCCCTCAAGGTGACAGCTGACAGCCTTGAATTTGTCTTTGGGGGAAAACAGATAAATCTTGATCCAAGTGGGTTTTTTTCTTCCCAGGTCAACTCTTTGTGGCCGTGGAACTGTGACATATGGAGTTCCCCAGTTACTTACACCTTGCTAGATTACAACTGGTTCTGTTCACAGCAGCTGAGCAAACCACCAGTCCTGTGCATGGGAATGTTGATACGCAAGGTTATTAAAGCAAAACCCAAACTGTCTGTGGCTTCCTTTGTTTTTTTCAGTCCTTTGCAAACACACTTGTCAATGTTTTTCATGTTTGACCAAGTTTATTGTGCTTGTAACTATGGAAGAAACTGGAGATCAAGTGCTAAAATCTATTTATAACATTGTACAGCCTTGCTCTGCCACTGCCTCAAAGTAAGAGCTATTTCCCACCACACTGATAATTTGCCAGATTCTCTGTCTATCAAACACTCTCAAGGCAGTACATTACCTCAGCACTTCCCTGTGGATGGGAATGGTCCCAAATGCCTCTTTTCCACAGTCTATGCCGTTGTGCAAAACTTACCAGCCCTACACAAGAACACTGCCCTCCAAAAGCACTCTGGGACAGGGCAGGAACAGAACAAGACCAGAGTACTTCAGAACAGCCCTTTGTACACAGCACCTTCACAGAAGCAACATATGAAGGCAAACCTCAAGTGTTCCCCACTTCAGAAACTTAATCACAGCACCTGGCTACTGTTTAATTTCTAACACATACCTTTGCTCTGACCACTGACAGTCTGGAGAGAAACTGACTTTGAGTACCACCAGGCTTTGCAGAACCTGGGATTGACTATTTCCCATTCAAATGAACACTATTGAAAAACTTGGCACAAGTGAGACTCCTGGAGCTTGAAGAGACCAAAGCAGTGGATACCTTTCAAAGTATAAAAACAAAACTCTAAGTTAATGAATAAGAAGAAAGAGTTAATAAATTACTAACACTTGTTTCCCCATGTTTGATAAATGAAGTACAAGCACTTCCGCAGATAAACTTCTATGAAATGGGACTAGAAATACAACATTAAGAACATCTACCTGGACTTCAGCAAGGCTTTTGACACTGTGTCCCGTAACATTGTCATAAGCAAACTCAGGAAGTGTGGGCTGGATGAGTGGACAGAGGTGGATTGAGAACTGATTGAATAGAAGGTCTCACGGAGTTGTGAACTAGACAGCACAGAGTCTAGTTGCAGACCTGTAACTCGCAGTGGCCTCCAAAAGTCAACACTGGGCCCAGTTTTGTTTCACTCATTCATCAATGACTTGGATGAAGGGGTAAAGTGCCTCTTCAGCAAGTCTGCTGACGATATAAAACTAGGTGGAGTGGATAATACCCAGGAGTGTTGTGCTGTCATTCAGAAGGATCTAGACAGGCTGAAGAGATGGGCAGAGATGAAAGTCAAAGGCAAGTGAAGGGTCCTGCCCTTGGGGAGGATTAGTCTCATGCACCAGTACAGGCCACAGGCTAACCTGCTGGAAAGTAGCTCTTCAGAGAGGGACCTGGGAGTCCCGGTGGACAAGTTGTCTATGAGCCACCAGCAGTGAGCCCATTTAGACAAGAAGGCCAATGGTGTCCTGGGCTGCATCGGGAAGAGTATTGCCAGCAGGACGAGAGAGGATCCTCCCTCTTTGTTCAGCCCTGGTGAGGCCTCACCTGGAGTACTTTGTCCAGTTCTGTACAAGAGAGACACTGAGCTCCAGAAGCAGGTCCAGCAAAAGGCTACTAAAGTGATTGTCTAGAGCATCTCTTATATGAGGGAAAGCTGAAGGGGCTGGTCCTTTTCAGCCTACAGAAGAGAAGGCTCCGTAGGATCTGATCAATGTATATAAGTGCCTTAAGGAAAGGTGTCAAGAGGATGGGGCCAGACTCTTCCCAGGGGTGTCAGGCAGGAGGACAGGAGGCAAAAGGCATAATGGAAAACACAGGAAGTTCCATCTGAACATGAGGAAGTACTTTTCTACTGTGTGGATGACTGAGCATTGGAATAAGTTGCCCAGAGAAGCTGTGGAGTCTCCTTTCATGGACACAATTCTGGGCAATACGCTCTTAGTGACTGTGTGAGCAGAGGGGTTGGACCAGAAGCCCCCCAGTGGTCCCTTCTAGCCTCAACCGTTCTGTGATTCTGTATTTACAATGAGTATACATTTACAAGTGGAATATTTTTTAAGAAAAGAAACATGAGTGTGGTATCCTTGACTAAACACTACCCAAGTCTGTGGAATTAAAAGGGTAATTAAACACATGTCTGAAGTTCAGCCATGAGAAATCTGCAGCACAGCAAGTTCCCTGGGGCCTTGGCAGGTGGCAAGGGACATATGAACAATGCCAGGAAGCACTGCACCATGTCCCAGGACAGAGCCAGGGCATCTTGCAGCACTGGAAATCCAGTCCTCTCCTCTGCCGGCTTCTTATTCCAGACTACAACAAGAACCAGAATGGCTCCTCCAGAGAGCAGCCTACATCATACTGAGGGACAAGAATCCATAGAATCATAGAATAGTTTGGGTTGAAAAGGACCTTAAGATCATCCAGTTCCAACCCACCTGCCACGGGCAGGGACATCTCACACTAAACCATGGCACCCAAGGCTCTGTCCAACCTGGCCTTGAACACCGCCAGGGATGGAGCACTCACAACTT
>WYDI02015504.1:0-55384 GCA_009867235.2 Psittacus erithacus
GGAAGGAAGGAAGGAAGGAAGGAAGGAAGGAAGGAAGGAAGGAAGGAAGGAAGGAAGGAAGGAAGGAAGGAAGGAAATAAATATACTTCTCTTGACCATCTCTTTCAGAACTCTGAACATTATTGTTCTTATCAATGTCCTACTCTGGATTTTGCTAAGATTTTGCCTTGGTGGTATTATTGACAATAAAATCCATTGGTTGATAATGCATTTGATTAAAGTAATTATTTCCTTGAATTTAAAGCTAATGACATTTTTCAGGCAACAGTAACTTTATGTTTTTCACTCTGCCGGAGAAGGAAGTTAAACCTTCATTTTCTTTTTTCTGCTGCCTTCACAGGTAGGATATGGCTTTTAGTGAGTATTTGCTGGTATCTTTCAAGTATTTCCATTTTGTATCATGATTTCCATCATGTTGCCAGATGACAAGTAACATGACACTGAGAGGAAAATGTTGTAATGAAAAGGCATTTAAATAATACAGAATAAGGCCAAGCAGTTTTACAGAGAAATTAAGACTATACTTAATATTTTTGAGGATAAATTTAGCATGTGCATTACATTTCATATTCCAAACTCCTCTAAAAAGTAACTATAATTTCCTACAGTCCCTATGAAAAGGAAACACAAAAACTCTGCAATAAAAGCATTTATCCCTGGATGATGAGCAAAAAAAAGTATATTCATTTATTTTCAGGTAAAATAAAAATTTATCTTGAGTTGCCCAGCACTTTAAACAAGGTGTGCTTTGCCTATTTTCCATTTACTTGAATAATGGCTTTAAAACCTTTGCAAATCCTTTGTTTGGGTTTCCCACACAGAATAGTCTGATACAAGTGAGCTGTGTTAGATAAATGATGAATCTTATAAATGCCCTTCATTTCTTGTAACCAAGATGTCCAGAGATTCCTCTAAACAGCAGGCTAAATGGGGATCACTGGTTTGATTAAAAGCATACTGAGGCAAAATGAGCTACCTGGACCTGCATCACAAGTGACGCTAGTGAAAAATACTGCTGAAAGCATTTCTTTCTCCTGAGTGGCATCAATTTTTTCACCACTGCTGGTCAGCAGACTTCAGTACATTCATCCACAGACTTGTGCTTCTTGGAAGAGCTAAGCCACCATATGGTATATTAAAGATCTTGCTAATAAAGCCAGTTAAGGAGACTTCTCCTTCAAGCTGTTTGTTTGTTTGTTTATTTGTTTATTTTACAATACAGTTTCTGGTTTTGCAAATATCTGGGTCTGACAGTGAAGGCAGTGTACTTTTTGCAAAGAAATTCTGAATCTCTATTTTCTGCATCATTGACTTTCAGTGTTATGAACTAAATTTTTTTCTGCTGATATATATGTGTCTTTATGACATCCTGAAAAAAAAAGTAAACCGAAATGTGGTATTGACAAGCAATGAAGGTAGGTAGTGTTTGCTTGCTTTTCTTCCTTTTTTCTCTTTCAAGTATCAATCAGAAAGGACGTTTGCATTTGTACTGAATGAAAGCCTGAAGTTTATATATGAAGCCAGAAGATTAAAGGAAGTGGCAAATTAAAAAGAAAAAAGATTGTTAGTGTATACACCAAGTCTTCCATCAAAACTGAACAGGTACCATACTTAGGATTTCCAGGATACCTGCCCTTTCATGTAACATCTGAAAGAATAATTTTTTTTTATGAGACTTTCAATTTGTCATATATTCAGATGATGTGTGTGAACTTGCTCCATAAAAAATATATGTCCTCTAGGCAGTCACTTAATGCTCCATCTTATGTGAAAAAACTATGGCTCAACACCTTTGTTGCTACAAGTAAGCCTTTATTTATTTGGGATTTAAAAAAATAAATGCTATCAATACAATATTTAAAATTAACAGGATGTGATTTTATTTTTTAATAGAAGTCAAATATCCTTCTTTCCTTCCTTGAGCCAAATCATGTTTGTAATCCAATCTGATCTTGACTGTTTGCAGACAAAAATTTTGAAGATAAAACACAAGCTAATGCAAGTACAGGTCTCTGTTCACTTTTACTGTGCCGTTGTAAAAGAACAATTGCTCAATATAGTCAAAACTTCCTGCCATTAACTTTTGTATTCTTTTTTAAGGCTTCTCCATCAATAAAGATAATAATAGTTGACAAAAATACATCCCACAGAAATAAGTATTTTATTTACCCTTTAAGCATTATTAGATGATATGTATATAGCCATATTTTCAGGAAAACTATTGTGTTTATAAGTTGGCAAATTATTAGCTCCTCTTTCTTTCAGGCACGTAAACTAGAAATCATCTGAAGATATTAGAACAACCATGGATTTTTTTTTTTATCATCATTTAGTTCTCTTTACTTTTCATTTCTAAATCCAAACAAACAGATTTCCTTGACTTGATATTTCAGAAAAGTTTAACTTTCATATCTTTAGTGATAAATGGGAATTGCAAATATTAATAATCCTGTCACAAAAGCACTTAGAGTTATGCCATATTTACATGCCTTTTTCATAGCAATTGATAGTTCCCTAGAAGCAACACTGTTGAAATTTATGAGCTAGTGAATGAATAACCAGCAAATTAGTTTTAATATAGACTTACTGTTAATTTTGCCCTTGGCAAATAGTGTTTTCAGTACCGGCAAGAGGCTCATTAGCCTTTGTATGAGGCATCTGTGATACTGAGTCATATCCTGAGGGAACATTAGACTAGTCTTGCCTTCAAGCAAAACTTTATCAATGAAAGCCTTTTTTTACTGCTATTTTGGTGATGCTGGTGGTTGCAGTGGATTTGGTGCTCTATATATTTCATTCTGGAGATGTTCAGATCTTCAGATTGCTAGCCAGTCTTCCTTGTCAGTTTTAAATACCATCTGAAGCAAGCAAAGAACTCATCAATCCTTTGGAAATGGATGCTAATGTAATATTTAATCCATTAGACTTTATGAATTTGATCATTAATTTCATTAACAAAGATATAAAATGCAACAACCTTTCATTTTAGGTCCAAACCATCTCCATTAATATCCCTTGGAAATGACTTTGTTGTTTTTGAAGTTTACAGCTAGAAGCAGAAATCTGAATTTATGTGTGCTCCTGTTAAATTGAGTTTGTAGCAATGCTAATTGTTAGCTGGAAGGTCAGATTCTCTAAAAAATATTTCCTTTGTCTGATCTAAACATGGCTTTATGAATGTATCCTGTCCAAAGTTCCATTACCTGTTCATTCCTCCTTTGGGGCTGATAAAACTGCAGTGCCTGTTGGTTGCAACTGCAACTGCAGTGCTCTCTTTCACGGACACTCCCTTGTCGTGGGGAAACAGCTTGTGTGCCCTTGTCAGGTTGAGAGCTATGCTGGTGGTGGCATATGCCTCAGGTAGGATCTCCCAAGACAGAGAGGTCTCAGTTGAAGGGTCAGACAAAGTGTGTCCATGGGCAGGATGGGCCCACTAGCCTTTGGGCAACCATCCTAGAAGGACAACTCTAACTCCAAACCCAGGCAGATGGAGCTCGTTTAGCCTTGTAAGGCCATCCATCTAAGAGGAGGATACTCTAACCAAACCTACGACCTGAGGACTTTGCTGTCACCATCCAAGCTCGCTAGGACCTGGCAGATAAACCTTAGGCGTAAAGGGTGGGGCCAGTACTGCTCACACTGTGCCTCACCTAAAAAATCTTTTGTGGGTATACTCACATTTGCAAAGCCATGTAGCAACAGGCAAGGGACGAAACGGCAGGTGAAAAAGTGCACTGGAAGCCACAGACCCAATCCTGCATGGAGGTGGTTCAAGACATTGGTCGCTCAAGATTGACCCAGGAGATGACAGTCTTGTTTGGTAACATCCTGAATGACCAAGCAGCCTTTGTCAAGGACAGCACTGCTTGCTCCATGCGGAGAGAGGCGTAGAAAAAGTGGCCTAACCAAAGCTCATCTCTCTCTCCACCTGGTTGGCTAGCCGTGGCCAACGGGCATCTTCTGTTGCGGTCGATCAAAGACAAAGAGACCAAGGCATACATCTGCCTCCAAAGCTGTGTCCAGATTGACACTTGCATGTTGGAACGTCAGAACCATGCTTGATACAGCGGACAGTGGGCATCTTGAGCATCATTCTGCTCTAATTGCCCATGAACTGTCATGACTTAACATTGACATTGCTGCTCTCAGTGAAGTTCGCCTTCATGAGGAAGCTAGTCTTAAAGAACATGGTGCTGGCTATACACTCTATTGGTCAGGAAAATCCAAAACTGAAAGTCATCTTTCAGGAGTTGGCTTCATGATTAAAAACACCATCGCCTCTGAACTTGAAAATTTGCTGACAGGTCATTTTGATAGCATTATCTCCTTAAGCTTCCCCCTACACAGCAAGGAACATGTTGTTCTCTTCAGCATTACCTCTGCAAGCTGATCCTGCAGAAGAAGACATATTTTATACCGATCTGCACTGCCTCATTCAAAAGGTTCCTGCAGATGATAAGATCATAATCCGTGGTCATTTCAACACCTGAATAGGTACGAACTTCGAAGTCTGGAAAGAAGGACTAGGCAAGCATGGTGTTGGAAGCTGCAATGACAACAGACACCTCTTGTTAGAGTTTTGTGCAGAGCAGCAGCTTGCCATCACCAACACTATTTTCCAGCAGAAAGACAGCCTGAAGACAACCTGGATGCATCCTCAATCTAAACACTGGCACCCCATTGACTATGTCTTAGTGCGCCACAGAAATGTTCGCGATGTCTGTCATACCCAAGTGATGCCTAGTGCAGAGTGCCAAACAAACCACCGCCTTGTGCGTTGCAAACTTAGCCTCCACTTTAAGCCCAAACCTAAGAGAGGCAGCATTCCAAGGAGGAGGCTCAAAGTTAACAATCTTCAAACAGCTGCAGTGAGAGACAGCTTCTAGTCAAACCTTTAAGCTAGGCTTGAAGACCATCCCATGGACTCTTTTTCTGGAGCGCTTTGGCAACATATTAAAAATAGCATCCTGCAGTCCTCTGAAGAATCCTTAGGGTTCTCCCCAAAGGAAAAAAAAGACTGGTTTGATGAAAATAATCAGGAGGTCCAGCAATTGCTGACAAAGATGAGACCTGCTCACCAAGCACACCTCGCTCAGCCATCCTGTCATGTAGGAAAATCAGCCTTTCATCTTGCACGCAGTAAACTCCAACAGAAACTTTGAGGCATCCAGAACAACTGGTGGCTCAGCCTAGCAGAAAAGACTCAACTATGCTCAGATTTGGGCTACCACAGGGGATTCTATGAGGCTCTGAAAGCAGTGTATGGACCCACACACCAGGTTCAAAGTCCTCTACTCAGTGCAGATGGCCAAACACTTCTCACAGATAAAATCTCCATCCTGAATCGATGGTCTGAACACTTTCAAATTCTCTTCAGTGCCAACTGTGCAGTCCAAGGCTCAGGAATCCAGCACATCTCAAAACAACCAGTGAAAAATGAATTGAATATAGCCCCTACCATGGGAGGGACTCTTAAGGCCATTCAGCAGGTGAAAACCGGCAAGGCAGCTGGGGTCAATGGAACTCCACCCGAAATCTGGAGGCATGGAGGTCAAACACTCCATGCTAAATTTCATAAGCTAGTTGTGCACTGTTGAGAAACAGCCAAACTACCACCAGATCTCCGTAATGCAATCATCATCACTCTGTACAAGAAAAAAGGAGTAAAGTCAGACTGCTCAAATTACTGAGGTATAACTCTGCTCTCCATTGTTGGAAAATTCCTCACAAGAATACTATTGAACAGATTAGTATCCGCTATCGCAGAAGAACTTCTACCTGAAAGTCAATGCCGTTTCAGAATCAAATAGAAGTACCACAGACATGGTATTTGTTCTCAGACAACTGCAAGAGAAGTGCAGAGAACAGAACAAGGGACTCTATGTAACTTTCATTGATCTTACTAAAGCTTTTGACAATGGGAGCAGAAAAGGCCTGTGGCAGATCTTGGAATGATTAGGATGTCCCCCTAAGTTTCTCAAAATGATTATTCTGTTACATGAAGATCAGCACGGCCAAGTTAGATATGGCAATGCACTCTCTGAGCCCTTCTCAATAACCAGTGGTGTGAAACAAGGCTGTGTTCTTGCACCAACTTTATTCACAGTCTTCTTCAGCATGATGCTCCAAAGGGCTACAGCAGACTTTGACGAACAAAATGGCATTTATATCCAATATTTTATTGATGGAAGCCTATTCAACCTAAGGCTACTGAAGGCCCACATCAAGATCCTATATCACCTTGCTCGCAAGCTGCTTTTTGCTGATGATGCTGCCCTCATTGCCCACACAGAAGCAGCTCTGCAGCACTTAACATCCTGCTTTGCAGAGCTGCTGAGCTTTTTGGACTAGAAGTCAGCTTGAAGGAGACAGTAGTTCTCTACCAACCTGCACCACAAGAAGACTACCATCATCCCCACATCACCATTGGCGAGTCAGAGCTTAAGTCAGTCCAGCAGTACAGCTGTCTGAGTAGCATTATTTCCTTGGACGCCATGATCGACAAAGAGATAGATAACAGAATAGCAAAGTCATACAGAGCCTTTGGAAAATTCCATAAAAGAGTTTCGTGCAATAAACACCTGAAGTACAAAGATTAGTGTCTACAAAGCCATTGTACTGTCTACTCTTTTATATGGGTCTGAATCATGGGTCATCTATTGCCACCACCTGCGACTCCTCGAACACTTCCATCAGCGCTGCTTCTGTACAATCCTAAACATCCACTGGACTGACTACGTGTCTAATGTTACTGTCCTTGAACAGGCAGAGGTCACCAGTATTGAGGCCATGTTGCTGAAAATGCAGCTGTGCTGGGCAAGGCATGCCTCCAGGATGGAGGATTACCCCCTCCCTAAGATTGTGTTCTACAGTGAACTTGCCACTGGTTACGTCAAGAGAAGTGCCCCAAAGAGGAGATACAAGGACTCCCTGAAACAATACCTCAGCCTTGGCCATATTGACTGCCATCAGTGGTCCACCCTGGCCTCCAGTCGGGAGATTTGGAGACACACCATACATAACACTGCTGTTCCTTTGAGAACACATGCAGAATCAGCCTCGAGGAGAAAAGACAGCATAGAAAGAACAGTGCCTCCCCTATACCACCCAAGGGGACCTTCCACTAAGCTTTTTGCAACCACATCTGCTTATCCTTCATTGGCTTTTTTAGCCATCAGTGCGCTTGTAGTAAGTGTGGGTAAAGCCCTTCCTAAATCTTCGTTCACGAAGCCAAGTCATGATGATGATGATGATGATGATGACTGGAAAAACTGTATTGACAGGTGCAGTTAGCCTATGGTTTTTATTTAGTCTCTAGACCTTGAAAAGGCATCAAAATTTTTAATCTGTGTATTTAGCATCAATTTAACTTTCTTACATAATAGATAATCAACCTTCCAATAAAGATTTTCAGAATCATAACTGTATTTAGAGTTGCTTTAGTTGAAGGAAAGAGTTGAATAAGACAGCATTACTTCTCTTACTCCTGCTGGACACCTGAGGTGGGGATGAATCTTGTTAAATGCTATCTAAAAGCCAGAAAAATGAAAACTTCTGACCTAATTCCCCCTGCTCCATCTTTTTTTTTTAGTTTATTATCATAGAATGAGGCATTTCTGCATTGCTAGAGGCTGAGATATCCCTCTAGGTAACTCAAAATTAACAGCCTTCACTGTTAGCTAAGATATTACTTATGCTTTGAGAGAAAGAAGAGATGACAGAAAAAAGCTACAA
Organism: Psittacus erithacus; assembly: GCA_009867235.2. Lineage (NCBI taxonomy): Eukaryota > Metazoa > Chordata > Aves > Psittaciformes > Psittacidae > Psittacus > Psittacus erithacus. The sequence goes on from WYDI02015504.1 coordinate 7,735, forward strand.
TTTAAGCTGGCATTTCTTATTTGTGACTATGGATCTTTACGCTCATTCATTTTTCAGGTGTGCCAGTGGAAACTTATATGCCTTTGATATTTTGTATACACTGCTGATAGAACAGACAGAAGATTCAGAGTGAGCTGGGCTGTACCTCATGCATTGAAGAAAGTCTGTATTTAACCATATATCTGAAAAGACTTAGAATAGTATTATCTAGTGCAAAGAAGCCTGGAAGTCAGAAACTTTTTACATTGGGTCTGTTACTGTAAGTTATTTATCAAGTTATTTTCAAAGGAAGCAGTGAATAAAGTTTTTTAAAATTATTTTTAGTTTTCAGAAATCTTGTAGCTGGGAGTAGGGCAATATTCTGATATTCTAAAATGAACATTCACTCACAATGTCCTAACATAAATGTAAATTCATATACAATGGTAAAAAGAAGACTAAGTATAGTTTCAAAGTTTTAATTAAAACATGAAACATAAACCAGATTCGGAGGTATAGTGAATACCCTGAGTATTTAGTCATGTTACATGCACACAATGTTAAGGAATAAGTATGATCTCTACCGCAGAGGTGCAAATGGTACATTTTTAATCTTTCCACAATAGGAATCACCATGTATTACATACTTATGTCTAAAGAATCATAGAAGCAAAATCCCAGATACCACAGACAACATTTTAGTAACTTTACACTTCCTGAAATTAACAGGTTCTTATATAAGGAGTTGCAAGTTGCTGGTGCAACCATTTCCAGGAAAAAAAGTCTGCTATAGCATTCTGTGTAGCCTCCTGAATGCTTGATTGGAGTAATTTCCTAAATAAGTCTTTTCAGCATCTAATCCTGGGCCATGTGCCTGTAAGGCATCAAGGAGTGAATCCCTGATAGCTTCTTCTCTTAGAGGGTATAAGATGGTGCCTTGTAGGAATTTTTATCTACTAGAGGCTCTCTGTGCAAGAAACTGGCCATTGTTTACAGTACACTATGGATTTTCTATTTTGAGTTGTTGTTCAATTCTTGCAATGAAGGAGAGGATATAAGCTCTCACAATGTACTTATTGTGTCATAAAGGGCAAGGCAACATTTAGATTGGGCATTTGAATGTGTCAATTTAATTCAATTTAATTCTAAAACTCACTGTTTTGAAGATTTTTGAATAAACGAGATATAGCCTGAAGGATATAGAAATAAAGGGCAAAGCAAGGTCTGCAAGCAAGATTTTTTGTTTTTTAACTCCCCAATTTGAGTCTGTCCTTACACATACATCATATAGCAAAGATATAACTTAGTGAAAAGCCAGTGTCAGGGTCTGATGTAAAGCTATTTCACTACAATGTGCTGTAGATCACAGATCCTCAAGAACATTTTATTTAAACCAGCTAGCAACGTTTGAGAAATGATCATTACCAACCTTCATTAAATGTAGGTTTAATTTTGCCTTAACATTTCATAGCTTTATGGGTCTTTTCTACAAGCCATTTTTGCGTTTCTGAAATGTGTCAGAGTGACAGTGCAAGAATCTAACATCTTTTATCTAGACACTGAACAAACAACACCTGCAGCAGCACTGTAGGCTTCCTGATGTTGCCCTGTCAAAGCATCATCTTCAGCTCCATTTTGGAAGAATCAGCAACAGAGGTTGGTGCAATTCAGCTCCTGCTTGTTCAAACCTCTTCCTCTTTGCTGAAACTGTCAATCAAATGCACTAGTAGCAACATGCCTAAAATTGCAGTGTTTGATATAACCCAGGAGAAAGCTAACAATCAAAACAAGAGGTGTTGCTGCTAATTTGCCTAAAATTGTAGAACCTGTCTCAAACTGAAACATCTCACAAATACCTTATCAGCTCCCTTGCTTATCCAGCTCCTGTGACTACTGGGCTACATTCCCTGGAAAAGGTTGGCATATGATAGAAGTAAATTTGTCCTTCTGGATGGTAGGGTCTCTGATAAGATATGTCTTATCACTTTAATAAATGAAAGTAGAAAGTGGAAAAGATGACTGATGAAGAAGATAGCATATATAAACAGAAATGCCAAACATTACTGCCTACAAAGATATGTATGAAGGATACATGAAGAATGTAACCTACTTAGGCACTTAGCAGTGGATGCATAAATATTATTTTCCTTCTGAGACTAAAAAGTGTCTGAAGTTATTGGAATTTTTCACCTTACTTTATCTACCCTCGAGAGTTTGATACCTATTTAATGATGGGGTTTTTTTAGCACTTATCATAACACAATTATCATAGCACAATTTTTTCATCATGGACACCTGATAGAGATAGCTATGAAGTATGCTCATCCTTTAGAGATGAAAATGTGAAAGTAAGTGTTTATGTTGTCTTTCTTCCTTGAGTGTTCAGTCAATTGTGTGTTGCCTTTTTCTTTTATTACACAAGGACGCATCTTCGTATGACTTAAAGAAAAAGAAACCACATCTGTTTAAAAAAAAAAAGATTGTGCTGGTGATCCTTACCTGATACCTGATGTGTAGACGAATGTTTATATATATTAATGTAAAGTTAGAATATAATTTTCCTTTTCTAATTTCTGCTCAAAGTGGTACCTGGCTAGAGTTTCAGCACTCAGGAATTCTGATTCCCATCAGCAAGGAGTTTCCACCAAGGCAAGTGAAACTATTACTGCTTTTGGCTCTTCTCTCCCGGAGATTTCTGCCTTTTCAGCATTGATGTGAGTCTTTGTCTGTGCCACAGCAATTTAGAACCTAATGTGTTTCTGCAAATTGCTAGGCTGTAAGCTGTGGTAATGTAGGAACAGACATGGTATCTTCTAGGTGAACAATTACATCTTTTATAGGCACATAACAAAAAAGCTCTTCCAACATCAGAGGGCACAGACAGTGAGATTCACTCACAGACAGTCAGAAATCTTATCGTCTCTGGACTGTGTCAGTATTTTGTCTGGGAACAATTACATTTAAAATGTAAAAACCACTTAGGGAACAAGAATAAAATTTCTCAGGACTTCCATTGCAGATTTCTAACTATTGGACTAATGTAATGTTCATGTTCTTTCTTCCTTGATTTCTTTCTTTTTTTTTTTTTTTGGCTTTGATTTTATTGAGTGACAATCAGCGAATTTGGCATCAAGCTTTTGTATCAAATAAACAGAAAACTGAGAAGAAAATCTCAGTAGATACAAGCAAATTTCATCTCCATTTCCTTAGTAAGCCACAGAATTTGACATGGTCTATTGCCTTCATTATTACACTATCTAAATCAAATTAGCAAGTATGTTTATGAGATTCTAAACTCTCAAACTGCAGTAATTCCCTAGAAATGTAGAAATAGATTGCTTTTGTGTGATTTACAGCTTTGTCACAAATACCTTCTATGGCTTTGTTATTGCAGGACCCTTGTTTTCACACTCAAATTTTGCCAAAAATTTAAATATTTTGTAGAGTTACAACGCAATTTTTCTCAATAAAGTATGTTTATCTTCAAAACTTTTTTTATCTTCATCATAATTTTAAAATTTGGAGTGAAAGAGACCAAAATAATCTGTAATTCTTTCTCTTGCTCTGTATTGATGAGGTTGTTAGCATTTGACCTCATGCTGTCATGCATGTGGGGTCTGAAAAAAGCTTCATTCTTAATGCAGTAAATCCCTGGAATTAGATGTGTTTCATCTCTGTATGTGTGGCGGCCATCATTGTTGGAAGGAGAAAAAGACATCTAAGAAAAATTTATGAGAAAACATTTATGTGAGTATTGAGCTGTGATATTTACACCAAAAGCTGCCATATATGAGGTTTAATGAGCATAAGATGTGAAAAAGAAATGCAAAAGTGGTCAAGAAGGGTACTGTCCTGGGTTCAGCTGTAGCAGTCATTTTTCTCCTTTGTAGCTGGTGCAATGCTGTGTTTTCAGCTTTAGTCTGAGAACAACGCTGATACCACCTGTGTTTTTAGTTGTTGCTCAGTAATGTTTGTTCTGATCAAGGGCTTTTTCAGTCTCATGCTCTGCCAATGAGGAGGAACAGAAGTCAGAAGGAACCAGAGACAGGACATCTGATCTGAACTAGCCAAAGGGGTAGTCCATACCACAGCACGTCATGCCCTGTATAAAAACTGAGATCAGTTACCGGGAAGGGCTAGATCACAGCTCGGGTTGGGCTGGGTATTAATTGGCAGGTGGTGAGCAATTGTATTCTCTCCCCTTGTTATTTCTCTTATCATTATTATTATTGGTGGTAGCAGCAGTGGTTTGTGTTGTACCTTAGTTAATGGACAGTTCTTATCTCAACCAGTGGGATTTACATGCTTTCTATGCTCTTTCCTGTCCCTCTGGGAGTGAGGGGAGGAAGAAGAGGAGGCGTGAGCTAGCAGCTGAGTGGTTCTGAGTTACCGGCTGGGCTTAAACTATGACAGATGCTTAGGAAACTGGGATGGGGATGAAATTTAGTAGTGAAATAGGGGGAAATTATTTTAGCACTCACGTTGTTTATAGCACTATTAATCCTCACAGAAACTGATTCCAAGCAAACAGGTCTAGATTCAGTTTATAGTTCTCTTTGTTAAACTTGTAGGCAAGTGTTGCTAAAAACCCACCCAGAAGTATGGAAAACTCATTTGTACTGTCTAGTTGCCCAGTGAACATTTCACTGATAGATAGCAATAAGTCACATAAAAGACTGATTAAGTAGGACTTTGAGGAGGTCAAGGTCAAGAAAGCATGAATAATCTGAGGGTTGGCAAACGCCACAAATCTTTGAAAGACAAAGTTACTGTTCTTCATAGTATACTAGTACATACTAGAAGACAAGGCATGAAGCTGGCCTGTGGACTCTAGGGCTATAAACTACTGACCTATGGTAAGTTGAAGGAATGCAGACTTGGAGTGGGGAAAAACTGGCTTCAACAACAGCAAAGAGAACGAAGAGGTAGTATCTATCATATGTAAATAGGACCATATATAGTAAATTCACATGTAATCTGAAGCAACAGATGAATGAAGGAAAAGCAAAGTTATATGAGTGTTAGCAAACATAAAAATGGCATAAAGTGAAACCTGAGGTGAGGAAGAATAAGCCATCAGCATCATATTCCTCCTTTTGAAGGACCTCCAATGATGATGACCCAGTATAATCCCTCTTCTGCATTCTGAAGCTACCAGTTTAAAGCCACGAGAAGTCCGAGCATCAAGCTATGAAAAAGCAATAGCAACTACGTGGCTTATGTATTACAATTTATTTGCATTACTATCATACTCTCACTGAGATATTTTCAAAAAAAGCTCAAAGTGTAAAACTAGCCCCTGTATTTCAGCAACTAGGCCAATCTTAAATGCAGAAAAGGGGCAGTCACTGAGGGTTTAAGTTCTAGATGGATAAGTTGAGACTACTTTTCCCTTCTGCCTTAAGAAACAAAGAGGCATAAGGCAGTTTTGCTTTATATTATTTTATTTGTTCAGTGCATTTGTGGTGTTTCCTAGGATTTGAAATTGCATGGATACTTACAGTCTTCCATAAAGCTGATCTTTTGTGGCTTTTATTCATAGAACATCGTAACTAACATGATACAATTTAGAAATGTGTCAAGAGTATATCTTCGCATTTGTTATGGAAATTCCGTTGTCAGCTGTTGTCCTTGGTCTTAGTGATTTTTTGAAGTGTTAGAGAGAAACAGGATTTTCCGGGCAAAAGATTAAAATCAAAGAAATTCAGACAGTATTTCAAAATACTTGCTTTAATAAGGTATTAGTGTGCAAGTCTACTTACATATTTGAACACAAGTAGTTTCCTCTTACTGTTGCGGTTTAGGTTACTAAAATGCTGAAACTTTTATCATCAAGTTATATATTTCAAAGGAAAATACATGATTTTTTCCTTGGAATCATACAGGTAAGGCTTCACAATATAATAATTTTTATTTGATATATTAATTTTTTATTTGTCATGTTATAAATGTAACCAGTATAGAGCAGAGAAATGCAAATTGCTATTACCTGTAATGTGATGCCTTTCTGAGAACAATCTTACTGTATTAAATGTGTCACTTCAATTTTCCTTGTAGAGAATACAAAATCAAGCTATGCTTGCAGTTATATCCATAGAATTCAGTAGTATCAAAACGTCTAAAAGAAGAACATGGTTCATGCACTAATTACCAGTCTTACCAATGCTCTGGAATTACAAATACAGTATTTTTTATAGTTTAGTAAAGATACACATGACAAGCAACAATTATTCTTCAGGATCATATTGCTTTTAACCTTTCCAAAGGCCTGGTGTCCTGTATTTTGTTTTATTTGATAAACCTCTGATCTTTAAAAAATGAAAAGGTAAAAGACAAGAATTTCACAGACACCTCTGTCTGCCAAAAAGCAGGAATGTGAACAGACACAGCCAGCACAAAGATGTTAGCTATATATATTGAAATAAAGTAAACCAAAAGTAAACAGGAAAGCACATTCTCCTACTATGCAGTACCAATCCCTTCCAGACACAGCTATAAGGACAAAGAAAGGGAAATGGCTCAGGGTAAGATATACTGATGTATAGTAAGTTATTGCCCATTGGCAAGAGATCTTTCATGTGTGGCATGTGTATGAATAAAATCAGACTTTACTAAGATTATTTTTTTGAATGTCCTTATCTTGCTTTAGGTGCTGAACTATGAATCCTTGCATAACGTGCAACTCTGAAAAGAACTTTTTACATTATGTGTTTATACTATTAAGATGTTTTGTTGTACCTAACATTGTGTCCATTTGCTGTAAATGTGTAACCAAACTGCCATGAGCGCTATGGCCACCCTGTTTGTCATATCAGTGCTTGTGCCTGCAGAGATGCAAGGTGAACTGGATCAAGGAGATCCTTTGTGTCAGAAATAACTCAGCCAGTTTCACTGTATGATCTAGTAAACTCTCATACAAGCACAAATGGGAGAGATAGTGACACTGAGAGAAGCAGGAAAATCAGAAACTGCCACTGAGAAAAAACTCCATGTGACTTTGATTCAAGAGACTAACAATTGATTTAGACTTCCTGAGAAACCTGGAGAGACTTAGTTGTGACACCTAAATTAGGCATGAACAGCAGGTGATGAGATGCAACAACTGAGTCTTTCCAGTCACAGAAGCTTAGCATGTTATTCCTCTGCAGTGTGAGCTGATGAGTTCACAGGATAGCAGGTATAGTGTCTAGCATTTCACATTTACAGGTTCCAAAATAAAAAGATAAAGTTTCCAACTGCCAGACATGCAAATTTTGTCTGTCAAAATCCATGAAGCCATATTTTTTGTTCATGCATTCACCAGGAGTTAGAACTTTAATAATAACTTGCTGAGATTTGCAGAAGGAGAATCTGGGGTCTAGTAGTCTAATGTATTTAGGAACACTTTTTTGTTTTTATTCCTATTATAATCAGTGGTGGCTCAGAGAACATAGAAAAATGCATCGTTTGCGGAATAAGATTAATGTTTATACAAGTATATCAAGTATATTAAGAACTGAAGTTAAAAAAAAACCCTAAACTGAGTTTCAACCACTTCTTATAATTCAGGCTCCTGAGAACATGCTATGGAAATATTAAGGTTAAACTCAAATCTTTGATAAGTTAATCTAAACCATGCTACAATATGAACAAGAATATTATCTTAGTAAACATATAAAAATGAAGGCATAGAGAAATAAATGTGTGTCTACCTATCTACAGAAAAAAAGCATGTTACATTGCTATAGCTATGCTTCATCTTTTTTTAGTCATGAAAGGAACAATTATATTTCCTTCTGAAGAAAATAATTGCTTTTTGTTCTCTTTCACCAGCTACACTTAGGAAAGCTGGCACCTTGAAATATTTATTTAAAATCCTAGGACATTAGTTATGAGAAAAAGTACTTCAGTGCTTTTTCCCCAGGAGGTACAAGTATATTTAAGCATACAGATACATTTAAAGAAAATAAAAAAAATGAACGCTAAAGAATCATAGAATAATTTAGGTTAGAAAAGATCTTTTAGATCATCAAGTCCAACTGTTAACTGACAAGTCCACCACTAAGCCATGTCCCTAACTGCCATATCTACCCCATTTGCACACAGCAGGTCCAGTGAGGTCCCTCTCCTAGTTGGCTAACTCAGCAGCTGTGTCAGGAAGTTATCTTCCACATGCTTCAGGAACCTACCTCTCTGCTGTATAGTATTTCCAGCAAACGTTTGGTAAGTTGAAGTTCCCCATGAGAACCAGGCTTATGATCTCAAGACTTCTCCCAGCTACTTATTGTCTGCTTCTTCATCCTGGCTGGGTGGTCTATAACGGTCTCCCACCAAGACTGTCACTACTCTGCTCTCAGACCCCACCTGCAGTACTGGGTTCAGCTCTGAGGCCCCTATAAAAGGAGTCCAGAGGAGGGCCACAAAGATGCTCAGAGGGCTGAAGCACTTCTCCTATGAAGACAGGCTGAAACAGATGGAGTATTTCAGCCTGGAGAAGATAAGGTTCCAGGAAGACTTTCTAGCAGCCTTCCAGTAGCCAAAGGGGACCTACAAGAAATCTGGAGAGGGACTTTTTACAAGGGCATGTAGGGATAGGAAGAGGGGGAAAGGTTTAAAACTGTAAGAAAGTAGATTTAACCTAGATATTAGGAAGAAGTCCTTTACTGTAAGGGTGCTGAGACAGGTTGCCCAGGGAAGTTGTGGATGCTCCACCCCTGGAAATGTTCAAGGCCAGGTGGGATGGAGCTCTGTGAAACCTGATATGGCGAAAAGTGTCCCTACCCGTGGCAGGGGGGTTGGAACTAGATGATCTTTAAGGTTCCTTCCAACCTAAACCATTCTATGATTCTATATCTACCTTGTTGGGCTTCTCACTGATTCTTACCCATAAAAACTCAACCCTATCATCGCCATCATTAAGCTTTAGACAATCAAAATATTTTCCTAACATACAGGGCTACCCCACTACCTCTTCTTCCTTGCCTATCCCTTCTGAAGACTTTCAGTCATCTATTGTAGCACTCCAGTTTTGAGAGTCATCCTACTATGCTTTTCTGATGGCAACTATGTCATAGTTTTCCTGCTGTACAGTGGCTTCCAGCTCCTCCTGTTTATTGCCCATACTGCATGCTGTAGTGTAGATGCTCTTCAGTTGGGCGATTGATCCCACCACCTGTGCAATGTAGAAGATAAGGGGAACAGGCCAGGATAAAACTGCGAGATAACAGACTAGTACTTAATATATACCTGAAAAGGCCTTAGGACCTAATTACTGTCATTATTTGAAAATGGGACTTGTGTTTCCATAGCACTATAGAATAAACTATTATCTCTTTGTCTACTTGCTGCTATCAATAAGATCTTGAGCAACACACAAAACTGAGGAATGGAAAACCAGTGCTTCAAGATATAAGTAAAATTCTATGTAATAAGTATTGGTAGATTTTTTTTTCTCCATTTCTGAATCTCTTATTCAAAGTTTTGTTCCGTTTTCCTTGAAGTGACTGATAGTGATAATTGTTCAAAAATAATTTTGCCAGACTAGATCAACTACTTGTTTCAGCTGGCATGAAAAAGGAAAAGAGTGAAATCAGACTTTTTTTCCCTGAATTACAAATGTCATCATTTTGGTGTGCGCTGAGACAACAAGTGAATTTGAAAGACTGGTTTACACAACCCACAAAAGACAAAGGAAGTCAAGTGAAATGTACACACTGGCGCACATGCCTATTAATGATGTTTATCTAGGCATGGAATTGCTCTTAGGAATGTTCACTTGTTTTCTAAATTTTGTATCTATTTACCTGTATGTTGTATTGTGTGCACTAATGACTAATGCATGCATTTGGGAATAAAAATATTTACATATGTTTCTTTATATGTCTCATATAAAATTAACTTTTTTACAGTCTAAAAAAAGTTCTAGAAACAGCATGATTGCATTTAACACTTAATTATTTTTTTTTCTCTTTTAAAGGACTCTAAGGGAGAAATATCTACAAGACATTTTTAAATGCATTTCGTTAAGATGACATAGGAATTAATCATGGCACGATAATCAAATATTGTAACAGTTATATCTAATGTACTATGAGTACTGTGGAACACTAGCTTGCCTCATCTTATAAGCATAACAACTTCAGCTAGGATTCATGTTGTGATTCAGATTTACCTTCATGTGTGTCACTGCTTCAACTGAATATCGAAGCTCCCTATATTATTGATGGACACTTGGTGCTATGCTTCATGGACCCACACATGCATGTCTAGATCTTTTTGAGATACACAAGGATATCCCACTTAGCCTACGGCTGTGGCTCTGGATAGCTCCCATCTAAGGAAGCCTCTGGAATTTCCCATACATCCTGCATCATATATGTCAGTCTCATCAGGATGTCTTAGATACTCCAAGAAATCTCAGGCGGCTCCAGACACTCTGTTTTGGGCAAATAAGTCACTTTCTTAGGTGGCTATGAGCTGAATAATCTACTGGGCTTCATTGACAAATGTGTTGACAAAGGGCTCTGGCCACTTGCCCACATGAAGACCTGAGGCCCTTCAGAGCAGTAGCTGGACACTACCGGGTGGATTTTTTTGCAACATCTTAACTGGCATTTGTTGCTGGTATTTTAGCAGTTGAATGTTATCCTGTATTTTTATTGACTGCAGTGACAGCTTGGAGACATAAAGCACATATGTAATAGTTATATAACATGCATATAAATATCTGTATGTGGACATGCAGATTAAGATACCTTAATCCAACACTGAATCCTAACTTTTCTGTTATCTCTAGATAAAATGCAGTTATATATATATATCTGTGTATACATATACAGCATCTAATATGTAGGCTTTTTCTGAACTATGAAATGTCTTTCCTACTAAAATTAGCTGAGTTTACACTACAGATTTTTTTCCTTTTTGGAAAAAGACAGAAGGGCAAATTCAACATTTTCTGTTTTACACAAAACACAGGACTTTAAATACAAAACTCAAGTGCTGATCAATTATTGAAACAGTTGCTATCAGTTATATGTAGGGTTTCGAATAGCAGCACAAACTCCACATCAAGACCAGTTATTCCTGGTTTACCCCAGGGGTTGATACTGCCTGATTTCTTCATTAACTTCCTGGACAATGCAACAGAGTGCACTCTCAACAAGTTCTCACAAAGGATACAAAAATGGGAGGAGTAGGTGATATGCAAGAGAGTTGTTCTGCCATTCAAAGGGACCCTGGCAGACTGAGGAAATGGCTTGATAGAAACCTCATGAAATTCAAGAAACACCAAGTCCTCCACCTGAGGAGGAATTACCCCATGCACCAGTGAATGCTGATGCATGTTGGTTGGGGAACAGCTTTGCTGAGAATGGCCTGGGGGGGCCTGATGAACATGTTGAACATGACCTAAAAGTTGAACGAGACCTAAAAATGTGCCCTGGCAGCAAAGATGATGAACATCTTCCTAGGGTGAATTAGGACAAGTGTTACCAGCAAGTCAAAGGAGGTGATTGTCCCCCTCTGCTCAGCACTAGTGAGACCATATCTAGAGTGCTGTGCCTGTGTCCAGGGTCCCAAGGAATAGAGAGACATGGACATATTGTACACAGTCTTCCAAAGGGTCATGATGGTGCAAAGGGGTGGGAACAAGTCTTATACAGGAGACGGTGAGACAGCTGGGACTGTTTGGCTTAGAGAAGGGAAGATACAGGGGGGGTCTTATCAAGTGTATAAATTACTGATAAGGAGAGTTAAGAAGATGTAACCAAACTCTTCTCAGTGGTGCCCAGTGAAAGGACAAGAGGCAATGAGCACAAACTGAAATATGATAGATAACATTTCAATGTAAGAAAAAACTTCTTTTTGTGGTGAATGTTCAAGTTTTTTTGTGATGAGTGGAACAGGCTGCTCAGAGGGGCTACAGACTCCATCCTTGGGGACATTCAAATGCCAACTGCACTTGACCTTGGGCATCTTGTTCTAGTTGGCTCTGCTCTGAGCACAGGGTTGGTCTAGATGATCTCCAGCGGCCCCTCCATGACTCCATGATTCTCTGATCTCTTTTTTACAAATTGTTTTTAAAAGAAAGATTATCATAGTCAACCTATTTTTAACATAAACTATTTGGAGAGGAAACATGATTTTGTGTGACTACACAGGTGTTAAAAAAAGACCACAGGAAAAATATTACACAAATTTGTTCATGTTCAGGACTAAGATCAGAAGGCTGATATTATACAAGCTGTCATGAATCTTGCTATATCCACCAGATGTCTTATTCCAGGCCTGTGAGTGGGGATAAATAGATGACAATGAGACACATATATCAAGTCAGAGCTAAACAGTTACCAAAGACTGAGAAATAGTGTTACCAAACTAATCAGCAAAAATGTCATATAATCAGCCGTTGTACATCCTGCTCCAGTTGTGTCTAAAGTGCTGCCATCTTTGGTTTGATGGATTTGCTTTACGTCACTGAGGTTCATCTTGTCTGGCATCCCTGCTGAGACAAATAAGAAAATACAGTGTGATGCATGCCGTGCCACTACTGGCAGCATGTTATAGCTAGAACAAATTTAAATATCCTCAGCACACAGACTGTCACAGTTTGGTTTGCAATTCTCATGTTATTGCCAAATTCAAAATCCCTTATAATTGCATCTAGAAGCGTTGAAAGTAGTTCAGCAGTCTGCCAGCTCTGAACAAAGTTGTTCTTGTAGAAATAAATCTCAACAAATATTTGCAGACTGAACAGTTTTGCAAGTCCTAGTAGTACCTAGAAGTCTACTGCTCATAGCTTTCTTGGATTTGAAGGAAAAGTGAAACAATTTAATGTGAAATCTTTTGTGTCTGGGTCCCAATATTATTCCAAAATATAGCACATACCTAGTGGAAGGTATGCAGTGAAGTATAATTGTTGCTATGTAAACCCTTAATTTCAGCACAATTTAAAGAGACATTACAACATTGTTAGGCAAAATTGTAAAGCTAACTTTAAACAGGAACTCATTTACTGAGTTTCCTGCTGAATATTTGTACTTTTTTGGACCAGGGTAAATATTTCCTTATCTCAAAACAGCGCTTTGTATGGAAGAAGGCTGTAATCACGCATTATGTTTCCTCTGCTTGCTTAAACAATTGGAGACAGAAGGTCTTGGAGACAATTCAGATTTGGTAGCATTGTCAGCTGCTTGTATTTGCTGTGCATACTTCTAGACTAACTGTCTTATCCCATACAACAACTTGTGGCATGCCACTATCAATCAAAATTAACAAGTCTAAATTCAGTGTTATTACATGCAACAAATATTGACACTAATTACACTGGGACTAAAAAAGGCTTCATATAAAGCAAAGTCAATATTTATGTAATTAGGTCAATACATATATAATTCAGATGGTAAACTCTACTGCTGGAACAGCAGCATTAGTAGAAGCTCTGCTGAGCTGACATTGATTTTACAGTCTGAGATTCTGAATTATTATTCACTGTTCAGGTACTTCTTTCCTCTGTATCATTATGAAAGATGAATAAACTAGTGATTTTTTAGTAGTAGTAGTATTCAAAAAGACTGTGATGAAGTATAAGCACTTTACTCATGGTGTTATCCTCTTTTAAGCTAGCTTAACAGAAGCTACAGAGAAACCTAATTTTTAAAAGGAATGACATTTTTGGTGCTTGTGTTAAAAATACTCTTTTCTCTAAAAGCAGCTTGAAAGCTGCTCTTTGTGAACTTGCTGCATGTACTCAAATTTCCTTCCCGTAGCTTTGAAAAAATGCATTAAGGGAAGAGCTAGCTGAAGTCAAACATGTTGTCTGAAAAAGCTTCTACAATGAATTTGTCTTGCTGCTGTACTTAGACAACAGAATATACTACTATTTTTTTTTTGTGGATTTATCGATCCAGTGATCTTGCCTGCCTGGAACTGGTGAAAATTAACTCTGCAAGTACAATCCTAGTGTACATAAAAGGAGGAAGAATTGTAATAAATGTTAAGAAAGAGGGAATACAACTTCTCCTTATCATGCATGTTTGGTAACCTGTCTAGAAAAAGATCAGTCACTCAGCACTTCACTGAATGAATATTTCGTGAGATCACCAAAGAAGGTTTATCAAGATGATTTTTTCAGGGAAGTTTTGTTAAGTAGGACAATGACCAAAAAAATGGTTTGGGTCAGTTTTTCAGAGAATAAGTGAGGTTTTCCAATATTTAAAAAGACTAATTTCAACAGACAGTGAAAAATTCAATTCTCACCTATTCAACAACGCAGTTCACTAATTGCTATAGGTGTAATGGGGTAGATTGTTCCCAGTGTATTTAGAGATGCACTGTCACAGTAGTGAAAGATATGGCCTTAAACATTGCAAACATCCAGGATATCACTTATTATAAGATATAACATTAACTATAAATTTAATTCCTACATCTACGCTGTACTTCCTATTTAAATAATTAGGTTCTCTTTTCCATTATGCATCAGGATATACATATATGTCACCTTTCACATATCATAGTCAGTAACAGAAGTTATCTTTTCTTCTAAATTAATTTTGTAGTTCACAGCAAACTTGCAATGAGAGCTACCCAAATATTTGAAGCAGGGTAGACCAAAGCAAAAAGCAAACTTTTTGGTTCTAGTTTCCTCACATGCTAGGAGCTGGAGTTCTGTTACAGAAAAGACATATAAGTTTTCCAATTATTTCATGTCTCTGATAAATGTCTATCTTAGTATCAAAATCATATGAAATATATTTTGATGAAAAATGGTAAAATTCAGAAGTTTCAGCTGAGATTCAGAGGGTTTTTTTCTGAAGAAAAACAAAAAATTGCAGCAGAACCTGAAGATAAATTGCTTGTGAATTACAATTCAAAATATATATCTATCTTTATATATATATGTATTAAAATCCAAATATAATGTTTGCATAAAGAAAAGCTGCCAAGTTTCACATTACCTGTCCCCAGTACCAGACGGTAAATGTAGTTAGTGGATGCAATTTAAAATATTGTCCTGCTCTGGTTTAGAAAAAACTAATCACTAAAAGAATTTCACCAGACATTGTGATAAATATTACAGCATCTCATTGTAGTATAATAGCAGCAGAATATTTTTAATGCTTTTTAAGATCTTCTAAAGATATATGAATCTTGTGATAGGTAATGGTACTGGCAGCCTTGAGAGCTGACCTGTTATGTTCTCCAGAATAGCTACAGCAACAGTACAATTACCTTCCAATATTCAGCAAGAGACTTTAAGCTACATTTGATGAGTCAAACGTAAAGTCATGGAAGATTTTCATTTGGCATGAAGCTTTTCTACAGAGATTTTAAAAATATCACTAAAATTGGCCATGACTCTTTGAGCAGTAGATGCTGGCTTACTAAGGGCCATGCTTCAACTTTAAACATTTTAAATATTTTAAATTGAACATTATCTAATAGTGGACTAGTTTGAAACAAAACCAGAAAATGTTTGTATAACTGTAGTCTAACCTCAAACACCTTGCTATATTATATTCTATCTGCTGAGTAACATATATCAGGACTAACTTGGGTCTTCAAGAGAAATGAAGCTGCCAAATGAGCTGCTGTGGGAATCCCACTGGATGCAAAAACTGTCAAAAACTCAGAAAGGAGGAAGAACTGGATTTATTGCTGTGCATAATTCTTACCTTTTTTTGGAATATTCAAATACAGCTTTTATGGTACAAGCATTTTCTATGAGCCTCAAATAAGAGAAAGAATTTGAGTTAAAGATGGAACAGTGTTTCAGATGATAGGAATAAAAAAAGTGGAATGTAACTTCTGCAAGACAACACTCCTCTGAAGTTGTATGCAAAATTCTTCTTAGAAAGGCAAGTAATTATTTCAATCATTAAATGTAAGCTAAATTTTGGCATCTTATTACACATGAGCTGTGAATAAAAGCACTAATAACTTTGAAGTTCTGTCCCAAAATTCATAAGAAAGATCAAGAAGTTGTTTATGAGATGTTAACAAAACATGTAAAGGTCAGATGAATAGACCAAACTCATGATGTGCTGTACATGAATGTTTAAATGTTAACTTGGAAATGTAATTTACAATAATAAGATAACTGCAAAAGGCTGACGTGTAGGCATGTTGGTCATGAATTGACAGATGTAGTTAAGAAGCAACAATATTTTGGGGAAGCAGAAGATAAATTTGGATTCAGCTGATAAAGTAAACTGAAGAATTTGTAGGAAAAGGCAAAAAGAAGAGTAGCATAATGGTTTAGAGGAATGAAGGGACAATAACACCAGAGCAATGAGCTCAGGATTTTGCAGCTAGCAAGAGCCAGGACAATATCCTTACTGTGTCAAGGAAACACCAACACTGTCTAGTATCAACATATTATTGTAGTATGAAGAAAGACATAATATTAATTTGATTTCTCTAATTCACAATAATGACTTTATGCAGTTAAGACAAAAAATCATTAATAGATTTTAACAAAAAAAAAAAAGAGAAAAAATACCCCAAAAACTTTACTTTGCATTTTCATTCCCTAAATTAAAATGTTATTTACCAAGTGCTTTTTTTTTTTTTTAATTAGCCAATCTTTTACCATCTGGAAATTTTACAGCTTCTAATAGATGTTTCATCCCTTTTACTGTTTGATGGTATGCTTTTTATTTGTTTGTTTGTTTGGGTTTTTTTCCCATGTTTTATTCCTAACTACAAAATATTATGAAAAATATTTCAAAACATAGTTATATTAACTAGATCATGAGCTGTATATAAATACCTTAGACATGTTTCAGTTTATATGTAATAGTTGCTGTGGAAACTTGCATTTCCTACTTTAAATAATATATGTATTCCTTTAGCAAAACAGTAGTAATATGTGAAAGAAAAAATATTCAGTATATGTCAGATCATTCCCCAGTTAGTGTGTTTAAGACATCAATCTTTAAAATAATCACAAAATATTATTCGTCAAATACTCTTCCATGTGAAGTTCATGTGATGTTGGCATGAAGTGTCAGTGAAGGGAGAAGAATATGTCTTCTTTCTTGGTAAAGATAGAGTTGTCCCTAAAAAGAAAGCATATGCTATACTGTGCTTGAACTTATACCCTTCTTACAGTACACATGTAGCAGTGTATGTATTCACCCTCTTCAGGAATCTGTGTGGTTTTGTGTTGTAATGCCACATTTGCCCTCTTCATTGCACAGTAAGTGAAATGGAAAAGAGCAGTGGGGTTGGAATGGATGATGTCAGAGGTCACTTCCAACCCCAACGATTCAGTGATTCAGCAATTCTGTAAGTATTAAATGTTTCACAATTCCGCATTAGTCATGAGCAAACAAGCAAAGAGAAAAACCCCACTGGATTTCACTACAAGTAGTACAGAAGGAAAGGACCTACACTGCCTTACAATTCTTTGACTACATAATTTTTGAAGTCGTGAACAGTGATATAAGAGATTTTCTGCTGAGAATATAGTCAAGAATCAACCTAGTGAAAAATGTATCTCTGCTTTATTTTGTTTAGTTTTCATTTGATGGAGGAGAAATTAACAGCCCTTCAACAGAGGCTGAAGAATGTCAAAACTTTCAACCATTTTTCCAATGAAGCTTTGGGGATTTTTAGGCTTTAATTTTACACAAAAATAAATTATCTAGCGTTGCACAGTGGTTTGTGGTATCTGAATCATAAATAAGTTTACTCAGCTGAATTCTTAATATTTCAGGCTTCTTTTCCACTGAAGCAAAATTTTCTACAAGGTTCATGAGAAGATTCAACATTATTCATTTAGAATGAATGTTTTAACATTATGGAATCTATTTTTACACAAACATATGTATAACTGTTGCCCTACCAATGAAATTAATGAAATAGCGCAGAAAACAGGCTTCATTGATTATGGCATTATGCTGATGCTTAAATGGTGAGCTTAAGAAGATAACAACAGATGATGCGTAAGGCATCATTAATTCCACTTAGTTTTTCATATCTGTATGGTCTACATCTACAGCTAGGGTTCAGCTGGTTAAACATAGCTATCTACAGATATTTTAGGTGCAGGGGAGGAGGTATTTCACTTAGCATACAGCTGCCTTACCAAAAAAAAAAAGCAAAACCAAGAAGACTTATGCTTATAAAAACCTTTAAGGATTTCTTGGACATCCTAGAGCATCTCCAGTGACTTTTGGCACTTCTGTTTAGACAACTGAATACTGCCCTGCATCAAAACTACTTACTGCAGCTCCCATCATAATGAATGTAGAGAAATAAATAAATGTAGAAGATGGAGTATCCAGATGTAGATATTTAGTCTGACTCTGGACAGGTAAATCCTATACTTAGTCACATTAACAGGCTCACCACTGAGTGACCAGGGAATATTTTTCAACATATTCCCAGTCATTAAGCTTTATATCTTTGGTGGAACTGCAAAACTGAATACCAAATCATACAGCTCTGGCAAAGTGTTTACTGTTACAGTATGGAGTCATTGCAGCTAAATACAGAATACAGCAAAATGCAGAAGATCGCTCATGCAAAATGGTGATGAGTGCTTCTGTCTACTGTGCTCAGTGATAGCAACACCTAGAAGAAAGTGCTAAACAAATCTCCACTACATAGTATAATGGCCTTTATCTCTTTTAAGCCACACACTGCAATCTACTTGCTTAAAGAACCTCTTATCATTTTGTTTGTTTGCTTTTAGTTCAAAGTGTCTGAAAAAAAAGAAAAGAGGGCTGTGTGCAACCCACCAGGTGGTTTTTAGAACATGAAACTGAAGCAGCATATTGCAGGCTCTGGGATGTGATAAGCAGGCATGGGAAAGTGTTTCAAAAAAGAAAAGCCTGATGTTGAGGGACTTTGTAGGGCAGAGAAATCCAAGCCTTCAGCTGTCTGGTTTGTGTTGCCTTTTGGAAGCAGTTCTTGGACTGAATTATCCACAGAACTTGAGGTTTGTTTTGGAGGGACATATATGGTTTTCCTTAATGGTGAGCCACGGAATGAAGTAATGTGAACACGATGTGGGTAATGGGAACTGAAACCAGCAGACAACTCACAAGTTAAGTTACCTGACAGCATAGACACAGCCAGTAAAATCACTTAAATTTGGAGAATTGATTAGTATCATAGAAAGGCTCTATACTATGACATAAATTCTAGCAGCAAATGCTTAATGTCCTCATGTGTCTCACCTCTGCATTTTGCCAGTCACTTCTTTCAGTGAAATGCAATTTTGTAGGTTTCATGGCTAAGTACTTCAGGAAACCTGCGTCAGACCTGAGGCAGGACCTTGAGGATGAGTACCAAAGGACTGAACCTGAACTACATGCCACAGGGTGATGTGGAACAGGAAGATGATGTTCACTCAGGAGACAAGCCAACTGCAAATTTACATTTAGCTTGCGTCTACAAAGGGACATTATCAGTGACTGGGATTTTTGAGTCTGTCTCTGAAGGGTGGTCATATTCAAGCCACCATTACATTTCTTTATCTCTCAGTAACTTTCTTTGCTTTATCCACTCTATTCTTACATGACAGAATTTCCACCAGTTTCTCCAAGGAAAATGAAGTCACTGTCCATTTTATGTAGTATGTCATAACATACCGCAGGTAAGACCTCTTTGAAACACTGTGTACTGAGCTGTTGTAAGTTTTTGCTTTCTGTCTAATGCAGTAACCATAGATGCTGTTATGAAGAAACTTTCTGAAATAGGTAAATGGCACTTATTTGGAGGAAATAATTAGATCTCAAATCCTCCTTTTTTGACTTCATATATTCTAATGTTCATTGTAATAATACACAAATTAACACAAATAGCAATTAAAAATGCACAGGGAATATCAAGATGCAAGAAATGTCACCTACAAACAAAGGAATAGTATTACTGTTATTGGCAGAAAGTAATTAAGAAGTTTGCCTAATGGCATTAGTGAGAGAATTCTGCATGGTTAGTGATATATTAGGAAACAAATCCAACATATTATGTTTAACTGCACATATTTTAAGAAACCTGTATATGTGAGAAACAGAGTGAAACCAAGGATCTTAACATATAAGTCTTGCAAGTCATTTTAACTCAAGAGCAGGAGACATCAAGGCTCATGTCTAGAATTTGAAAGTTTTCTTTTAAAGCCAACAGTGACATTTGTTCCACATTATACATTGATGAACTCAGTATTTCCTTTTGGAAAACAAAGCCTTTATGAGTTAATACAACACAAACAAATGTTGTCACAAAGCAAAACTTTTCCATTTATTTTGCATTCTTAAGAATCAGAAGGAGATAACATTATTTGTTGAAATAGTTAATGCAAACTGTTTTACTAGTAAGTAATTTTTAGCATACAGCAATATATTAGATGTCTAAGAGGCTTGGTTTCATTTTGCATACAGAGACTAAAGCATAACTGTATTTTTCATCTGAATTAGACAGAAGCACAGTAACCTCCATTAGATCTATTCCTGTTGCTCTCTCATGCAGTAGCTTCTAAATTCATATTCATTATAAGTCTTGGTCATTAGTGCCCCAGGGTGCTAGAATCAGCATTGTCAATAATGTCTGTTTTAAATGAAGAAATCCATCTTTTCAATCCTTTTCACTATTGAGGAACTTTTAGCCTTTATCATTAACCTATGCAAAGGCGTTGTAATCAATACAAAATTATAATAAGGCTAAAGACCCATAAATCAGACTGAGTAAAAGTAAGCAAATTCTTCATTCTTTGAATTTTTATCTGATCAGGACTAATTTCCTTCCTATGAGTCAGATGTCCCATATAAATTACTCTCCATTCTTTTTTAATCTCTTTTTTCAATTTGCTGTAGGAGACTTATAATCAACAATTCTGGTTTATGCAAAACTACCATCTAGAAAAGACAGAAGAATTTGAACTGAAACTCCTGAAAGTGGTGTGTGAACTTGGGTTGAAGTGGAATATTACCAGTTAAGCCCATTAAAAGAATGAAATATTTTTCAATTTATCATTTTTTTTAAAAAATCATTCAGAAGGTTTATAGCCTAGTTTCACTGTAGCAGTTCATTATTTTACTGTCTGTACGCTGTTTATAAAATGAAAGTATAAAATCAGCCTTCTCCAGAAGAGAAATCTGAACTAAACCAATTTCCATTTTTAAGATTATGAAGTAACTTCGGTAATTTTTTTTTCAGGTTAGTCCACCTACAATTCCTTTCATTTCAATTTTCTGTTAGAATCATAACCTGTAGATTAGTTTAATCCCCCAAAACACTAGTACATTAAACTGTCCTTCTTAATTTTTTGCTGTAAAACATATTTAATGATATAATTCCACAATTTAAGCTGATTTAAGGCAGAACTGCTTGCAGTTGTTTCCTCATCATGTTGGCTGGGTGGAGGCTATAAACCCACCTGTTGCCATGCACAGGCACATGCAAGATCCCCTGAGTGAACCTGCTCCCAGAGGTGGGTGATCAGATTTGTGATTTTTCTTGCTGAGTTAGTTTTACTGCAGCTTGAACTTACTTTCAGAACCACCCCACGGTGGGATCAAATGAGTGCTGGCAAAAGGAGAAGGATCATTCTGTTATAATCTGGAAAAGGACGTAAACTGTCATCTAACCATAACATCGTAAAGGACCCAGAAACAGACTGGGAAAAATATATAATCCACTGTTGATATCTGACGTGAACCCACACCAAAGACTGGATTACTGACAATAAAGGAACTGTGGAGCAGTAAAGAAGGTAGTCGTCCTTGTCTCCATTCCTTCCCTGTAAACAAAAGCACAGCTTTTCTCGCTATAAATAAGACTCTCTTCAGTCACTGATTTCCCTTCCTTTCTAGCATAATTTTTAGTTCCCCAAGTTTTAGCTCATCTATTGTGTTGAAAATGTGCCAAAGCCTATGACTCAAAAGAATCTAGTTTCTGATGTCGTCTTAGAAATGCATTTTCTAAATAGATTATAAGGTTTAAAGATACAGATTTCATACAAAGTTTTGCTTTCTGATTTTGATTTCAGAGATACTCCTTCAGGCTGTGATAAATATTGTGGTGCTTGCTGATGAATATTGATCTGCATCCCTCAGTGTGTTTTGAAATGCCATGGTAACTTTTGAGTCTCAATGCATTCCACAGGTATAAGATCTTTGATCTGAAGTCACTAGAAATAGAAAATTAAACATCTAAATAAGTGCATTCTTTAAGTTTAGAGATAACTGTCAGGCAATTCAAAGCGTACCCCTGGTACCTGTAGCAGTTTTATCTCTCCCTAGGAAAGCTGGCTTTGCTGAACTCATATGCAGGTTTCACACAAACACACACTTCCTATTCAGCAACACAAAAGTAATGCTGCTTCTGTTTGGATCCCAGACATTTGCCCCTGAACAGAAAAAGCCTGCTCTCTCCTTCATGCTCCCACAGCCTAGCAAGGGTGATCATTTACTTGCCTGGCTCTGGTCAACTGACTGGGGGGAAGTACTTTCTAAAAAAGCAAGATATCAGTCTCCAGGCTTGTAACAGAAAAAGCAAGTAATGTAATAACAAGCCTCAAGATAACATGTAGGAAAAATGAAAAGAAAAATTGAGGTAAGAAGATGATTTATTTGTTTTCCAGATAGTGTGGATATGAGTGAAGCCAAAACAAAAAGCAAACCTATATGGTTTCAAGAGTTTCTTCTTAAAAATACATGAGCTGTGTCTGCTTCTTCCTTCTAACTGAAGGGGAAGGCCCTTCTAACTTAACTAACTTAGCTAACTTAAGCATAAAAAAGAAACTGAACTTTTATTTCAGGTTAATTTGATAATTTTGATATATTTTCAAAGCAGGTTTTTAGTCACAATGCAGCTCTTCAAAGAGAACAGATAGATGAGAAACAGCTAAACTTTCAGAGTTTAAGTTTTGAACCTGAAGATATTGATCCAAGAAAGAAAGAATTGAGTAACAAATGGATGAGAGTTGAAAAGCAAAGAGAGAAAGGTGACCTCTATTTAAAGTAACACTGTGGACCTGTAGTTAAAGTTACCTTTAAACTTTAAAGGTATTATAAGTTTGCACTTTTTGGGGGGGTGGGGAGGCGCTAATTTTGGCTTTAGACCTACTTCTAGTGGGACATGGTAAGTTGAGCTGTACCATTGTCAGTGAAGAGGCATGTGAAAATGTTAAAGGCACTTGCTTTTCATGCATGGGTGAGTCATGGGGACTGAGGGGATACACTATGGAGTCATTCTGTGAGCTTTCTTTATATTTCAAGCTACCAAGTTCTTATCTTGACTGTTCACTGTCATTTAAGCATTAATGTTCTAATTAAGTAAGTACCAGCAGACCAAGACCACCTCCTCGACCACACTCCTGGTTTCTGGTGAAGCATCAGCATTCAGCAGGGGAAGAGGAGATAAGAGTGACCTTGGCAGACAATGTTACTCACCTTTTTCTTCTTTTAGATGAAAAGAAGGAAGGTTGAACTGAGATTCCACAGGCAGTGAAGCAGAGAAAGCTTTTCAAGAAACTCTTACCCAAAAGTTTATGAATGTATGCCAGACAATGTGAGAACAGTAATTCACATCCCTGTCTTTCCTGTATATTTGCTAAAGTTTTTTTTAAGCTAAGGTGCTTACCTTAGCACAGCAGTCATTTGTTGGGAATTAATAAGAAAAGGGGAATATATCCAGTGGCTTATAGACCATCACAGACCATCAAAGCTTTGTTTTTCAGACTGACACAAAAGATTTGTGATTTTTTAGAGAGAATAGAGGCCATGAAGTCACTGGCGTAAGTCTGAGAGATTGTTCAGGATGGAAAAAGCAAAACCTGGTCCAAATTATACCTATTTCTAGTCCTGAAGCAAGCTATCTTCTCAGGACAATTGGTTTTTCTCTTTTGAGGGAGTCCAAATACGAGCTCTGAAGGAAATTAGTGTGAGCTCTGAAGGAAATTAGTGTGTGTATAAAGTAAAAGGTTAGCGCGCTTGGGTCCTAAAATAAACAAAGAAAAATAATTCACTACATAGTGAAAAAAACCTGCATCTTACGTAGATCTTCTCTTACACAGTCAATGTTAAAATAACTTGTATACTCAAAAGCATTTGATTTTAGGAGCTATATCCAAGTTGGTTTTATTTTTGTTTTATCACTCGCATAGTTTTTAAAAGCTTATGGAAAAATTGGCAGATGAGGTAAGGTCATGCCTTAAGGTAATGCAACAATGGAGATATTAAGAAAAGTAGACTACTGATCTAGTACCATCAATATCTACAACCAGTATAAGAAGACCAAGACTGAATTTACACAACTAGGAATTTGGCGTGAAAGGATGGAAATCTTGCATAACTAAAAAGGCAGAATTGGAGCAGAATGAATGAATGCATTCAAAAGCTAATGCAAGTTAAACGACAAAGGAAATTCTCCAAAAATAGTTCAGCAGAATAAGCAGATGAACTGAACTGCTGAAAAGGCAGATTCTAGGTTTTTAATAAGTCAATAAAACTATAAAGCTGTGAATGTCATGTAAGCTTAAATGGTATTCATGACATCTCTTTCTTCCCTTGTGGTGTGCCCGCCTCCTTTGTGCCCTCTATTTCCTTCAGGTTTGTGGATATCATGTCATGATCCTCCTCCACAAAGGAAACTGAGAGTCCCAGGACATATCCAATGCACTCTCATCATGCTCCAGCAGTTTCATAGTCAGGAGGGAATTAGTGAGCAGCAAAGATGCTCACGTGTGTATCAGGAGAAGAGTATCAAACTCCTATATCCTCCTGGACACCAGATCAAGATGGTATCTCTTCACTTTGCCAAGAAAGCTGTTGAGAAACACAGCTGTGAGTCTGGGAGCAGGGTTACAGAAGGTTAAAAGGAGATGAGCTCTCTGGGGGATTGCTTCTATGTCTATCTGAGGACTGAAGGTGACCCTAGCACAGTCTGTGTTTTCGCTGGTGGAGTGCAGTCCTGTGGCATCTGAGCAGTCCTGGGATGGTGACAGTAAGAGTCAGCTATCCAGTGATCCCCAGGCAAGGTGAGGTGTTGAATCAGACCCAGGTCCGTCTATGAAGACCAGTCAGGAGTAGCAGCAGCAAATAGGGCCACAGATAGGACTGGAGAAAATGTGTCTTTCAGCATTGGTCTGGAGACGTCCAGGAGACAGGACTGGAGATTACATCCACAGAATACCTCAGGGAAGGCCCAGGTGTAGAGAACTGAGCTGAAATGCAGCTACTGGGTCTATGACCAAGAAGGCATGGGTGGAAACTGCAGGTAAGGTTGGTCAGGGCCATAAAGGCATCGAATAGGGACTATGGTTACACCTCCATAGCAACTGTCTTAGAATAATTCTTAATTTGTGTAAGTTTCTCAGCATCCCCAGCTCCCAAGGAACACCCCAAGATCTCATGCTCTTTCCAGAGGGATGTCTAAAACTGAGAAAGGCCTTTGTTCCACTTGTTCTTCTGAGTATGGGACAGGCACACAATTTGGACAAGTGATTGGTAGCGTCCATCACTCACCGCATATCCCTTCATTCCCCCTGTTGCATGCACCCATCTCAGCCCTCTCCTGCTGCAATATTAACTACTGCATGTTAAAGCCAGCCACAGGGAGTTCCTGCTGGTATTGGGGTACATGCCAGTAGCAGCTGGCTCACTCTCTGAGGATTAACTCCAGCATATTTTTCTAGAACATAATCTGCCTGTGAGTGACTATGGTCCACTTGTCTACATACACTGCTGTGAACTTTATCCTCCAGATAAGCATACAGGGAGGAAAGAGAGAAAGCATCGGGGGGCAGAAATTCAGTAGTCAATAAGAAGGAGTTACATGCTGGTTTTAATTTGTCAATATACATGAAAGAGATACCTTGTATCCAGCTGTTCCTGGACTGTGTCTCTGTTCCTATCTAATACTCAACAGAGGAGCCTGAGGAACACAGTCCTCCCAAAGAAATGGAAGCCTCTGAGATACTTGTCTGCTGCCAATATGCAGTGAGTCAGTGTCTCTTTCCAGGAAAGTCTGGGCATAGGAGGGAAGGGAAGAGACTAAGAACTATTTCCAGAAATTGTTCTGAAAGCTCTTCTCTCTGAACTCTTCCTAAGAACTTGTCGGTGGGTCTCTCTTCCCTCATTACCCCAAATATCTCCTGTCCATGTTCCTGGGGAAATGAAGCCCAAGAATCCTCTCTCACCATTCTAGCTGTCAACCTCACAGCAGGGTGTCTATTATAGGTACATTCTATTTTGACTGTATGGTATTTAAAACTGTTTAATGCTTTACACTTGGACTGCAATACCAAAAATAGCATGTTAGGGACAGTTAGTCAATCTCATTCAAATTTTTGTCTGACATGAAAAGAGATTGTAAACAGGAAAATGGAGACACACAGACCTAAATAATTATACATTCCCAAGCATATTTTTAGATGACATACTTGAAATGTGCACAGTTATCTTAATACAGTGAAATTCAGTAGCCTGTGTAATGCACAGCATACATAAGACTAAATAATCAAAATTGAATCCTTTGGCTGTAGACCTGTTAATCTATGTGCAGATTGGAATCCTCTTGAACTGGAATTAATACTTATTAGCCAGACCTACACATTATCTCTCCAAATGAAAACTCTCTAATTATATGAAATCAGATATAAGTGCTCACGTACACGATAGCCTGAATTAATGAGCTCTTCTTGAACAGACTCGTAGTGCCAATTTTTAATTCTTGAAATACTTTGAAACATATTTTTTTTAAAAAAATGAAAACAATGCAGACATTTTAAATACTTGATTTTTACCATAGATTTCTTATATTTAATCTCTTTGCCATATTTTGCTGAACTTTCACAGTTCACAAATGACAATAATCTTTCAAAACCATGTAAAATGAAAAATAATTTAAAATGTTTCTTATGATGAGACACTATGTCAGGAGCACTTTGGTGTCAAAATTAATTTGTAAATTCTAAAGGGATAAATATCCTTAGAATAAAGGTGAAATAAATAGGGCTTTACTAGCTGAATGCTGATAGAATCTTAACCTGAAGTACTGTATGGAACATTGTCATAGTCAAGTCCCCAAGCACAACTTAGACGCTAGAAATTCTGTACCTAGCCTTTTCCCAAAGCTTTGTATTCAGATGACATTTTTCAAAGTGCTCTTCTGCACAAACACTTTCCCCAGAAAGATATTGCGCCTCTGGGAGGGTAGGTGATTTCTGTGGGCTCTTTTTTGGTGCTAAGAATCTGAGAAAAAGACCATTAGATATGAGTAGCCTTCCTCCATGCCTGTGGTGTAACTGATCTATATCTTTCTCTCTATGTTTTTAAAGGAGTATTTTAAAATAATTCATGGTCTAAATGTTCAATAACAGTATTAAAACTACAGCAAGGCTGTGCTCAGCATTTTTGCCCTGTGGAGTGAGCATGAAAGAAAAAAATTGCCTATCCAAAACTGCACCTCCTAGACCAAATTTTCAGCTTGTATAACAGAAGGTATGTGAATTGGTTTTTTTTTTGCTGGATAGTTTTCCATTACACTGTGGTCTCAGCATAACAGTGTGATTCAGAATCTGGCACAGATTTTCCAAAATATTTGGCTCAAATTGAAATGCAGCTAGAGGCGATCATTTGTCTAAAGGAGTTTCATTATTCTAAATATGTAATTCTTTACTGGCATGTTTCCAATATTTCCAGATATTTTGCAAAAGAAAGAAGGAGCTATCATCTTCCTTACTAAAATTAACCGAAAAGCAAACAAAAAAAAAAAGCCTACTGTTGTCAAGTTAGTTACTTTCATATAAAGTCAAGATTAATATTAAGGATGTATGTTGGAAAGATGCTAGAGTTGCATAACTATATAGTTTGCTCATGTTCACATCCCTTGGTTTAATTATGGCTGTGCCCTCCAACACTGTCCCCATAGAGAAACAGTACAGACATTTACAGGCATGCTGCCTCTAACAATTTTGCATGCCATTCAGGAGAGTGAAAATCCTCAAAACCTATCCCAGTGGCCTCTCTGTATCCATAGAAAGACATGGAAATCAAAGCATGTGCCAGTAAGTCTAATATAAGATTCATAATATCAAGTTTTGAGTCTGCCATTGATGGCAAGACAGGATTTACAAAGTCAACGAAATACTGATTGCCTCTTAACATTGTGTGAAAGTGCTGATATTTTAGCAGACCTTGCTCTTAAAAGCAATAAATAATTACTCTGGTGAGGTGCACTGACATTTCTCCCCTAAGCAAAATTGTAAATTTGCCATGGGGCAGAAATATACTTTTTTTTTTTTTTTTAATGCAAAAATTTAGTCAGATATATCAATAGTGGGGATATATAATTTTTTATTTTTTTTTTTTAAAATAGGATATATACTTTTAATATCTTCTCTTCTGTAACTATTGGACATTTAGAAGTCTTAATTTATGGAGTCTTAATTTATTCTATGTACAATACAGGTTTACATGTATCTATTGGATTAACTTCCTAATAAATGCTGCAAACAAATTAAAAAAGAAATATAAAATCATTCCACCATAAAACAAGTTAGAATGTCAACATCTAAGTATTATAACTTATTTAAATCTTTAAAAGGATTTTACTTGTTTGGACTCTTTCTTTATCCATACAAATAGTTATGCTCTACTTGAAAAATATTGTACTGCAAAATATTATAAGATCTATTTGACTACTGATGATGGAAACTTCTTTTTTTTTTTTTTTTTTTTTTTTAAATGACCCTTTCATCCATAAATTGAGATTAATATCAAGACCTAAACCTAGAACAAGCACGACACTTCAAAAATTCTCTTCAGCTTTCTAAACAGACTTACTATGAAGTTGCCAAAATACAACTTAATGAAACAAAACACTTTTTAAAAAGGTTTTTTTTTTTTAACATTTCTGTATTAAATTGATTTCACAGTTCCCTGAAAAAACTTATTTTTGGTAAAACCAGCAATGACTAGCTGATGTGCAAGAATTATTAACAGCTGTTATTTATCTATTTATTTATTTATTTGGAGACAGAGTGTTTTTTGTCTTGTAGTGAATTCTAAACAAGGAATTTCCTGACTAAAAGATTTCTGTTAGATGCCAACAAAAGCTGGAAAGCTAATTTTAAGAAAACTTTTATTTATATGTAACATTTCTGTAATTACTTATGAATCAACAATGTTGAAAAGTAGTGCATTAAAAAGAACTGTTGCTCTAAATAGCTGCTGCTCTTGAAATATTTTCAATTGCAGTACAGAACTGACTTCTCTCCAGGGATGGAATTCAGTTGTGATCTTTTGAAAAATGTGAAGTGTAGTAAAAATCAGTAATGTTTGGAGGTTTTTGAGACTCTACTTAATTATTCAGAGGACCATTGTTTCAAAAATGTTTAGATTTTATCAAGTCTGCAGTAATAATATCTAGCTTGAGACAGTACTTTTCTCTCTCTTACTAATGCTAGCCAAACCACTAAACTATTCCAAAGGGAGAAGAACTGGAAGAGTACAGAACTGTCATGAAGCAATTATTACTGGGCAAACTGTTTCATATCCATGTGTTCAGCACATCTATTTCAATTTGCTTCTGGCATGAAGTAATATAAAATTAAGGATTCACACAGAGAAAGAAACAGTAATAATATTCTGTGATTTCAAAGTATGCAATAAACCAATTTAACCAATCAAACAACTGTGGATACTTTAAACTGAATTTAATTATGTCAGAGCATCTGGAGAAAAATTCCAGGGGCAATAGGGATTTCTAATATTTAATCCAGGCAATTGCGTAAATGTGTGTATACCTTGCCTCCTGGGACTATACATGTACATTAGGCAAATTATATACTTGGCTGAAAAATAAATATATTTGGGTAAAGACTTTACATTTGTTTTGAAACAAAGATGGTTTTCTCCAAATCAGTTTCAATACTAAGCGAAATTGGATGTCAAACCCCCTTCAGCTGAAATACAAATTTAATAATTTTTCAACTTACTTAAAAAACTGCTGTTTTTTAATTTTGTTTGGGTGTGGGGTCTTTTTTTGGTTTTGTTTTGGGGGTTTTGTGGGGTTTTGTTTGTTTTGTTGTGGTTTTATTTGTTTATTTGTTTTCTTGAGGAAGATAAGATAGGCTTTCAAATACTTACAGACAGAAACTGATATGCTACCTGTGAACTTGCTGCTGAGCATCTCTGTACTGATAGCCAGACTAGACTGCTGGGAGCTGGGCAGCCAGGAAGAGCATGAACAGTCCCAGTGTTGCCTGCTGCCTCTGCCAGACTAGTAATGGGGACAGGAGTCCATCACACTGCAAAACTTGTACAAACTAGAGAGAAGCTGAACAGCCAACAAGTTCAAAGCTTCAGACCTTCAAAGATATGCCAAATGATAGGATCAATTGTGCCCAGAGATTCTAGGCACTGAAAGCACCTTTACAATTAACGATAAATTACAGTGTCTTGGTAGAGTTGCCTTTGAGCCTTGGCTACAGTCCACAGTTTTTTAAAGCAATTTCTGAATAAACTACAGGCATTGCAGGCCATGGTGGACAAACTTTCAACATGAAGGTCCACTAAAAAGCAAAAATAATAAACTGAAACTTTATGGTGTTCAGCTGTAAGATGTGTTCAGCTGCAAAGAAGCCCAGCATTATCTACACAATTTCTAGGGGGCAACCTCCCATGCACGCGTCTTTTCCATGACAGAGGTAATTCCTGTGTTTCCAGCAGAGCACATTCAACCCCGTACCTGTGAATTTAGTGGGAAAGTTTGGTAGAGGCTAAACATGTTTCGAGTTCTGTTCAAAAAATTTATCAATATTGATTTCTGAATTCTACTGCCCAGCAGTGGTCCTGGTTACTGCCAGATTTATGGCTAGCCAAAAAATCCAGATGAGAAAACAGAACCTTGAAGCATTTCTTCTCTAATGCATGAGAGATACTATCTCTCTGACTTGTAGAGGCAGTACAGAAAGATCAACCTGGCCAGTCAACATAATAAGAAGAAATTAAGTGTCAGCAGATGCAGAAGTGAAGCGAAGTACCTAAAGAAGGAAAGCCTCATTCAAGCAAACACATGCTTGTGAGCACATCTGTGACTGAACAAGAGGAGATATTAGAACAGAGCAAAGAGAAATAATTGCCAAGTGGAGTTTTTCTGGGATAAGAATGTTTCAGGTGCATAGGAACTTCAGAAAATGTTTCAAGCTTTTGCTACCAGCCTGGCTGGTAGCAAATCATACCTCAATCCCAGAGTATCATGTACCTTTCTGCCAGATTTCTCTAGCAGTGGAAGCTTTCAGCTCTTGAAATTGCTGAAAAAAGATACTAGAGTTAGTGCTTTTAAGCAATCCTCTTGGTGATTCATCCATTTGAACCTGGACATGATACATGATTTAGATTTACACACACCTTTATATCTGCTCCAGCTGTGCTCAGTTTCCTTGCAATTCATTGGCGTTTATTTGTTTGTGGGGTTTTTTTTGTTTTTTTTTCCAGTACATCTGCTTGCGCTCTCACTCTCTGCCATTTCCTGAGTACTCTAACTTCATAAGCAGCACCTTAAATTTTCCAAGCAGGCTGTTGCGATTAGAAGGAAAGGTGATGGGACACGGATTCTGAACAGAGCTCAGAACAGAACCAAATAGAACATGGATTCCCACATTGCTCATGTGCTTTTGCAGTAGAAGCCTTGATACATAGACCAGTAGGCTACAGAGGGAGTCCTTTAGCATAATACTGTAGAAAGTATCTGGCAAGGAGAACCACAGAGCAGGGCAGAAACTAGGGCAGGGGATGAATCCCCCTAGGGAATGAACAAGTCTACAGAGCCTTTCTGATGTTCTGTACATCCCAGCTGTGGAGTCACTTGTCTGATAAAACAACAGCAGGATGCATCTCCTGAATGTAGACACAAACTATGTGATTCTTTTGCTTACATGCAGTTACTAAGGGCTGTTTTAGGCACTGTCGGGTACCCTGTTTACCTACCGACTGTCAGTCTAGAAGAACAGTGACTTTCTGTAAGACCTGTGCTGTAATTATCAGACTCATATTTTTGATACCCTCGTGTATGTTGGAAGACGCTACATATCTATCAGGATAGGCATGGTTTCAATTGACATCATGATAACGTTTGTATCTGTTGTGCATTTGCTGTATGGTCCATCTCTGGTTAACAAATATTTATGGGTGTCATAGACATTCCTGCTTTTTGACATGATTAGTTTATAATTGGGCTTGCTCTTTGCCTGTAGGCAAAGCAATTTCCCCAAATAAGTTGAAATGAAGAGATGTTTCATCCAGATGAATATCCAAAAAAGCATTTCTCAGAAGCAAAATGTTTCTAAATTTCTCCCAATTTTGACTATTAGATCCAGTATCTGCCTCGGAGAATGTGCAGTTCTGTTGATTATCTGACTGACTGCTGTCCTTGTTTTTTGTAAATGGGTTGATTATGGATGTTGATGAAGCACCTGCAAGGTCATGAGTGAAAATAATACACTGGCTGTCTGACAGAGTTAAGGCAGGTTCCTATTTTATTTCATTTCACAGATTGTGTCATAACTTGAAGATATTCACCTGTATCCATATTGGATTGTGTACAAGAGTACTATGAATTTCTAAAGCATCATGCATAGTAAAGATATCTTCTTTTATATCTTTTTAGGTCCTATTTTTCTAATTCTTGGCTTGCAATGCATTTATTTATTATTTTTCTATGTCTATAGTTTATGGTCATTTGCTCTAAATTAGACATTACGTGGTTACAGGTATAAGCATGCAAATTTGGACAAAGCACTGATATTAGGTAGAAACTCAGGTTTTGTTGCAACTTCCTAAGTGGTGTGTGATGATGATAAAATGAAAAATGAATATCTGATGTACATGTGTTACTGACACCTGGATTTATTGCAGTGCCCATAACCCTCTAAGTAAATCTAATTTTTTCTAGACAGGTATATTGTGTCTACTTAGCACAGAAGTACATGAGGGCATGTGTTTAGGCACTGTAATCAAGGACTTGTTAAAGATGGATCCTTCCGTCTATAATTAAAATTAATCTTACCCAAAATGTCTAGAGAAGAATGAGTTATCTGAAATTAACCCTTTCATTTCAATGCTAATCAAAATAAACAGATATATGATTGAATTGGCACTGTTTCTACCAAAAGAAATTCCAAGAACTGTTGAGACCTATATCCTGGTCATAATGACCTTTGATCACTTTTAGTCTCAGAGTACTGGATAATGGATGATTATACATCAGACCACCTCTACAACTCATATGGCACATTAATGCTACATTCATCCCCTTCTGGAGGTTGTACCTCTCAGAACATAAACAGAAAACTTCTTTTGCAGGTGTTTTTAATCTTCTTGTTTTCATGCCTAATGTTATGCAATCTTATCTCAAGAAAGTTCAGAACATATGTTGTAACAAGACCGTGCTCTTTAATCTACACTTCATTACATGTTCTTTGATAGTTTTATAATCCTTTTGAATTTTATACCTGTGCAAGGAACATCTGCTTCTTCTTCTTTTTGAAGTACATTGTGATGCATATATCACAGTAACTGATTTAGTTCCTGCTTTCTCCCTCTACAGCGCACATAAAAATATTGCGCACATCAAGAACTGCAGGACTATTAGAAGCAAAGTGAACACCTGAGAGTCTCATTTTATTTCTGCTCCAATTGCTTCTACATACAGGTCAAACCTGTGCTTATAGTATTTTCCTCAATATTTACTGTAAATTTAATCTCTGAAGGAAGTGAAATGCAGTGGAAACAAATATCTTGTGGAGAAGGGAATTCACTGGTTAGAGCCATTAACTGATACCAAGACTGTGAAACTAGGGAAGGGGAAAAAACAGCTTGGAACCTGAAGGAAATACAGACAAGACAAGAAACTCTTTTCCTGGAAAAGGGCATTCAGTTCAAAATAAGTGACAAGGGAGGCAGTGGGATTGACAGGAAAACCAGACTTAAGAATGAAGAAAGAAGCTGAGCAAACAATGCTAGAGAAGAATCTGATGAAAGGCAGTAAATCAGCTATTGAGGCAAACTGAATTTGACATGAAGATAGAAAGCGAAATGTGAAAAAGTGGAAAAATGAAAAGTGGTAATTTTTGAAGCAGACCGGAAATGATTGAAAAGAAACGTCAAACAAAATCATTTACCATTGGGTTAAATGGGTACCAAAGCCAAACTAGAAAGAAGAACTATCTTCTGGAATTGAAGAGACAGTGGGATTGTATAATTGCTGCTGAAGAGAATTTGCTGGCTTCCTTCTCATGTTGTTATCTTTTAGTTCAGACAGCAGAGATTTTTGTAGTAGATCAGAAACCTTGCGACACACTGACAGTCAACGTAAGTAGCTGGGTGAAGAAAGAGGGAAATGACTATGCAATTTCTTTTCGTTCTGGGGTCATTTCTTCCAGTTAGTATTTTTAGGGAAAAAAAAAAAAAAAACAACCAAAAAACCAAAAAACCCCGTGAAAAGAGTAAGAACAAAAATGTGCTAAAGCGTTATTATTTGCCTGAGAAGTCAATCAGTTAAAAAACCTAAAATATAAGAACCAAACTTACTTCTACAGAATTGATTTGGATCTTTTATTACATCTTTGTTTCTAATTAAGCACCGTTAGAAAGTGTTCTGAGGTGCTGAAAAAAGATCATTTGCAATTCTATATTGTCAGAATGGCCCCTGGTAATTTTTGCCCTGAGCTGACCAGAACTCTCCAAATCCACTGCCAGTCACAGGCTGTAAGGTAGTATGAAGCAGAGGCATGTAAGTTAATAGCCAATTTGAATATGGCTATCCTGTTTTGGGGAACAAGAGGGCTTAAATTTTCCATGCCAGTTGCCTTTAGTACTATATGAGTCCCCTACACATTTAGTTTATGGATATAGGCAAAACCTTATTATATAGCCAAAGAGTTAATTTTAAATTCAAAATCAAATGTTTTTTTCCCTGTCTGCCCAAATTTTTCAATATTAACTATCCTGAAGGAATAAGCAGTTGTATGTACAGCCTACCATAAAAGTGGTTCTAGAATTTTTTATTGTTAACAAAAGAATTCATTTATTTTTAATAATGAAACATGCACAGAAAAACAAGGAAAGGTATATTTGTAGTAGTACTGATCAGACTAGTTTATTAGGCATTTGAATGGCAATTATGAAGAATCCTAAAGTCTCATATTTCAGATCAAATTTGGAATTTGGAAGTTCCTTTATAGCACTTAGAATAAATCAGTTCCTCTGTTATGTGCCTTTTGTAACAGTCCCCTGTAAGCCACTACAAGGTGACAATCAATGACACAAATCTGCCAGAAAAAACTGCATCCAGTTTGAATATGCCTGTGATAATGACAGAAAGCATGGATTGGGCACTCTCTGCAAACTGCAGACATTGAATGAGAGCCTTTTTCTGATCTCAGGGAACAATAATTACTCATTGCTATCCAACTGAGTCTGTTACTTTGGGAGAAAAGAAATCTAAGAATAGATTTATAAAATAAACAGTAACTCTCCCCTTCAGCCTTAGCAGAGTTTAGGTGTCTAAATGCTTTTAAAAATGTGGCTACATGCTCACGGTGGACAAAAAAAAAAAAAAAAAAAGAAGTAGAGCCGCCTCTACAATCAGGGTATGAGCCAGCTTGTGCTCAGGTGGCCAACGGAATCCTGGCTTGTATCAAAAATAGTGCAGCCAGCAAGACTGAGGAAGTGATCATTCCCCTACACTCGGCACTGGTTGGGCCGCGCCTCAAATACTGTGCACAGTTTTGGGCCTTTCACTGCAAGACCTTGAAGTGCTGGAGGGTGTCCAAAGAAGAGCAACAAAGCTGGTGAAGGGTCTGGAGAGCAAGTCCCGTGAGGAGCTGCTGATGGAGCTGGGGTTCTTTAGTCTGGAGAAAAGAAGGCTGTGGGGAGACTTTATTGCTCTTTACAACTACCTGAAAGGAGGTTGCAGTGAGGTGAGTGTCAATCCCTTCTCCCAAGTAACAAGTGATAGGATGAGAGGTAATGGACTCAAGTTGTGCCAGGGGAAGTTTAGACTGGATATTATGAAAAATTTATTCACTGAAAGGGCTGTCAAGAATTGGAACAGGCTGTCCAAGGACGTGTTTGTGTTAACATCCCTGGATGTATTTAAAAGACATGTAGATGTGGCACTTAGGGACATGGCTTAGTGGTGGAGTTGGCAGTGCCAGGTTAATGGTTGGACTTGATGATCTTAAAGTTCTTTCCAACCTGAATTAAATTATTCTATGATTCTATGCTTAGGGTGTGTTTTTGACAAAAAAGTAGCAAACATAAATAGCAGGATAAATACAGGCAGGTAGATTACTTAAAAAATGGAAACCCAAGTCTAATTATCTGTCCCAAATGCAACAGGGATTTGCTTAGCATGCATCAGCCCATACAGAGCCTTAATCTGTATTCTTCCAATTTCTGTTTCTTTTCCAAACCATTATGAAAGCTCCAGTAGTACAGTTTCTATGACATATTCATTCATAACAATAGCATTTACCATGAAGAATCACAACCAAGACAACGCAGAAAATCTTAAACTACTTTTCTCAGAAAGTCATAGGAATGATAGGCCTAAATTTGCAATAAATCATCACTGATACCAGGTTTCTATAAACAAATCACTTTGTTTTTTTTATTTTTTACAGCTTGAAGAACACTTAATTTCTTAAATAAACAAATAAAAATATTTGGATTTGCATATTTCAGAAAATTCAGGAATTTTTTTTCATGTCCTTTTTAATTGTTGTGTTGTTTTTACATTTCTCGTCAAAAGTCTGCCTTAATACAGAAAAAAGTAACTTTTCCTGTGCAAACTATCAGTTCCCCTGTCACATTGACTGATTTTTTTCCAGAAAGAGAAGTAAGTATTTTCCATCTGGCTTACTGGTCAGCCTATCCTGTAAGCAAGCCACAGGCTGAAATATCCACGCAATTTGAGGAAACTAGATTCTGACTGCATTTCCCCCAGGCATGGAACAGTAAAATAGTCAACATGAGCAATAGTGTTGCAGGTAAAGCCCATAGGGCAACATATTAACATGGCCATGACATTTTAAAAATCATAATGAAATGACAGGGAGTAATTCTCATTGTCTTACTGTTTCTGAGCAGGTTCATAGTCTGAAAAAGATCCAGTAAAAATTAGTAAGTTTTTAAACCAAACAGATATTGAATTTAAGTAGGTATGCAGGAATATAAACCGTATTTTAATACAGAAATTACAAAAGAAATCCAACAAAACATACAGCTGCAGTAAATATATGTGAAGATAAAATCCACAAGCCTAAACCCTCAACACAAAATCCAGAATCACAAACCTACGTTCTTTCATTTTCAGCCACTGAGGTGAGTAAATCAATGCAACTTTCTCTTCCATTGTTTTTAAAATGATGGAGTCATAATTTGTCCCATCTCCAAGGCTACAGGAATTAAAAAGGGCAAGGATACACAGATGGGGTATTGGAAAAAAATACCATTGCACAGAACTTCTCTGTCTGTAGTCTAGTCCACTTTCATGGAAGAATAATATTAAGTCTTCAAAGATTTAGTATAGTGTGACGCATTGCTCTCGATGTAACTTCATCTCTGGTGAGAATGAAAAGTACACAGCACTTTCATGTAAGAAGACTTGTGTATTTATAATGAAAGCTGTCTTAAGTTGTTGTTTTATTATTCAGGAGATTAAATAGGAGACAATAAGAGAAATAGGAGACTGGAGGAACTCCCAGTTTAAGCTTTTTATGTGCTCTGCGGCTAGAATACTTAGTGTTTTGGAAAAATACATTATTCTTTGAATCAATCTTTTCTGTTCTGAGAGTCACTAATATTTCTTATTTTGCCCCAGTCATTGTCTTGAATGGAGGAAACTCTACTATTTATCAAATATTTCAAGCTGTTGCTGTCAACTTTCTCTGCTCATTTACTGAGGGTACTCTTTAAAAATATAGCTAATCACAATACTATATCATGTAAGAAAAAATAGTCAAAATGCACATTGAAGACAGGTTTTTTATATACATTAATGGATATTTTACAGCTGTGCAAAGCTTTTATGATTTATTATTTTTTAATATTTTTTTAGACATACAAAAATGGCATTTACTCTCAATTAATTTTACTCATCAGAAAGAATATATTTTGCATGGTAAAATTTAAAGCAAAATATTTACAGTTTAAAAGAAGTACCTTTCTGCAGATAAATTTAGACATTTATGTGAATAAAAAGTGTTTCTATTTATGTTAGTGTTAAAACAAACAGAATGTTAGGTGAGAAATACATTCAGCACTGGTCAAGAGAATACCTCATTCCAGACTAGAGTACCTATTTGTTACACTTTGCTGGTTTATTTTTTTTTTTCTGAAATGTTTTGCTATATAATGCCAACCAAGATACAGCTCTAAGGAGTTACATGTGGCTGTGTTTTCTGCCTCTTCATGGTAAACATTGTTTCTTGTGAAGGGATCTTAGAATTCTCCAAAGTTTTATGCTACAGAGGAAGGTGAATGAAAAAAAGACATAGATTTAATAAACAAAGCCTCTGTCTCTCTGGCAATGAGATCTTTTAAAATTCCAGCTACCTGCCTGCCTACCTACTCGTGTATTTATAGGTATATAAGTATGTATGTTTATATGCATATAGATGTATATTTATGCATGTATGTACATGTACATATATATTTATACACATATATACATATGTAATTTACTCTACATGTATGTTTAATTTGGTTTTGCTTTAGACAACACAGTCATAATTTCATAAGGTATTTTTCATTTGAAAAAGATTTTATTCTCATTATGCATTTCTTTAAATATTAAAAAATAATCTCCATACAAGAACATGAATGCAATGGCCCTGGGCCCATTGCAATATTTGAGATATTTAATTAGCTGACACACAACAGAAAAGATGCACCCTGGCAGCCAAGAGGGCAAACCACATCCTGGGGTGAATCAGTATAACCAGTGGGTCAAAAGAGGTGATTATCCCCATCAGTGCAGCCTCACCCTGAGTACTGTGGGCTTTCCTGGGCCCCACAATTTAAGAAGGATCTGAAGGTCTTTCTTTGTATGCATGCAGTGCAGGGCAACAAAGCTGGTGAGAGGGCTAGAAAGCATGTCCTGTGAGGACCAGCTGAAAAATTTTGTCTTGTCTAGTTTGGAGAGAAGGATGAGAAGTGACCTCGTTGCTCTATTCAGTTTCCTGAGGAGGGGAAATGGAGAGGAAGGTTCTGAGCTCTTCTCTCTGGTACGTAGTGACAGAACACATGGGAATGGTTTAAAGCTGCACCAGGGGAGGATTAGACATTAGGAAGTATTTCTTTACTGAGAGGGCGGTCAAACACTGGAACAAGCTGCTTAGAGGGGTAGTTGATGCCCCAAGCCTGTCAGTGTTTAAAAAGCACTTGGACAATGTCCTTAGCAACAAGCTGTAATTTGGCCAGCCCTGAAATGCTCAAGCAGTTGGACTAGGTTATAATTGTAGGTCCTCCTAAGTGAAATAGTCTGTTCTAAAAATATTTTTGGATTTTGAGCTATAGGCATCCAAAGGATCACCAACATAACTTCTTATCTGATCTGTACAAAACATGGCAGGTGTGATATTCTGAGTTTTAAACCTTTCTTTTCACTACTAATCACATGTTCTATGGTTTTAAAGTTCAACTTTTACTTTTAAATTTTCTATCAGAATACAAGGCTTCATGAGAGAGCCTAATGATTCTCTTGGGTAGATTTCATTAAGTTTTGCTGGCCAGACTTTTCAGGGGTTTTTTTGGTGGGGTTTTTTTTGGAAATTAAATGTCTCTTTTTCAAAATATATGCTGCTCTGAAGAGGCAGAAAAAATGTTTTGCTTAGTTTGATTTTCCATAAAAGATTCAAGAGCTCCAAAATTCTTGTTTAAACTGTGTCCAATAGCTAGCCTGTATTTTAGTCAAAACTGAGTTTAAATGATTTCCAGTTTCTCTGGAAATGTCTTTCTGTCTTTAATATTTGTGACTGTAGTGATGATTTTATTGAAATAAATAAACCAATAGAATAAAATTAGAAAAAGAAAGAACATTGTTTGAGAACACTAGCAGATTGGGCAGCATTTCAGAAAAGCACTTAAATGTGTGCCTAAAAGGAAAGTAACTTCATTCAAGACAGACAGTAGACAGGGCATGAGACAATGTAGAAGACCGTCTCAAAAAGTAAAGGATCCTAAGACAGTTAGGATTTGGCAAAAGAATAAAGCTTCAAAATTGAAGCAGATGGAAATTGGCTGAGGCTAAATGAGCAGTGTTTTTGGGCAACTAAGTGTTTGGAAAGCTGCAATTGATCCTGCAAGAAGTGTTTAAAAAAAATAAAAAGTCT
This sequence comes from Psittacus erithacus, assembly GCA_009867235.2. NCBI lineage: Eukaryota > Metazoa > Chordata > Aves > Psittaciformes > Psittacidae > Psittacus > Psittacus erithacus. Next base: position 48,047 of record WYDI02015504.1, read on the forward strand.
GGAATATTCAAATGTGGTCACCAGTGTGGAGTCCTAGTAGCTGGACAGGTCACAAGATACTAAGACAGCCTACAACTCATGACTGACTGAAAGAAAACAATTGTTCAACCTTCCTGCTAAAACACAAGGATTAGAGAGAATGAAATGAAGTGAGCAATATTTACATACAAAACATATATGAGGTCTGTGGAAAACCTTCCCACAAGATGTTGTGGACTTGGTGTATTACTGAAGTTCAATAATCAGCTGGGTAACCTGATGCAGGAAACTCCAACTGAAGCTATTAAGTACAAAAGGCTCAGCTTATCTGCTTTAACTTTGGCATTTACTGTTGTTTCAGACACCCTTATAAGTGGATGTTAAACCTGAAAGAGATCTTTCATTATGTGGTTAGAGTTGGTGAGACAAACTCGGGTACTTCAAACACCACTTCTGCATCTGAACCCCGGATGTTAAGCATGAACTGAATCTCTTGAGGTCCTATTGACTGTCTTGACTAGACAGTTCATTAACTCTATGTCAGTCCATTAACTATAATTAAAGCTTAGACATCTTGCTCACATCTAAGTAGTTGCATGGAGACATACAAATGAAAGTGCATTAATGTTTTGCTAATACCAAAAGCAACTATTTCTGGCTCAAGAAATCCCTGAGTTGCAGACTGACAAGAACTTGGAAAATATTCCAGGAAATAATCAATGATTGCTGTATTCCTGTTGTTTTTGTAAATCCTTATCTAAGCAGCTACTATTAGCCAGTGGAGACAAATAATAGGTAAAGTAGATGACATTGATAGACCCTGAACTGTCTTAGTATGGCAACACATATGCCCTTATGTTGTTCTCTGGAAACAGTGTGTTGTGTATTGTTAGGAGTTAAGCTCAAGTCAGAATAGGGGAAAAAATATTATCAAGCAATTATCAAGATTATTGAGCAATTCAGTGAAATTCAGGTGAGATAAGTGGAGAAGAAGAATTTTAAAATATCTGCTGTATGAAACAAACTGTTCCTCCTGAAAGAGTTGGAGGCTTATTAAAATAAAGGACCTACTTGCTCCATGTAGCAGCTTGAGTTGTTGGATCTATTCTATATGAAGGCATGAACACATGCAAAACATCAAGGTACTGCTAAGTCTACATATCTGAAAGTGATTATTTTCCCCTTTCTGTCTCCGAAGTTACCTCTGTTCTGAAAACCTTTGTGTCTACCTCACAGCTATTTCTAATGCTTTCTTTACATGTTCCCTCAAGCTCCATTTATAGCAACAATTTACACAGATCCAGAGCACAGGTTTTATCAGTGACATACAGCTATCTGTCCTCAGTAATGACTAGCATGCTTCCTGGCATGATTTCGATCCACTTTTCCAGATGGAGCCTAGAAGTTGTTTAAAGAAGAGAATACACCATAGGCTAGCCTCAACAGGCAAGATGAATACTACCTTTTTCTTCTTGGGGTGAAAAAGAGGTGGAGCTTACCTATCTGACTTTAAAATGCCTTGACATTCATCTTCTAATCATGACGTACCACGTTTTATTTACTAATATTGATGTAACTGAGTGTTTTTCCAGGAATTGTTTAAACCAGTCTTTAAAAAGCTTTAAGATACCCTGTGGTACTGGAACATATCACAGGTTTATTGTTCTTTTCTCTCCTAACTCTATGCTTTCCTTGTGCTTATTTTATGTTTCAACTGCCCTCTATAGCTGGTCCTACCATGAGCTTCAGCTAGTTAGGCCAATCTCAGTGTTCATACAAAATCCCACCATGTGTGTGTTCCTACTAAGTACACTCTCATAAGCCATGGGTTATTCACTGAAGAAACTTGGGAATTTGTGATTGGTAGATATAAGACAACTGTATTAAAATTTACACTAAAGGACCTATTATGTGGTCATTTCATTTTTCCATAAACTGTTTTTCAAAAGTTTCCAAATATATGCAATGTTATATATGGCCTTCTGTGCCTTAAAGGAGCAATGTTAACAGGGTCTGTGACTGACTCTGCATGAGAAGTGATTTGAATTATATCTCACATGATTGCATGTAACAAGTATTTTAGTAAGCATTGTACACAAAGGAACTGACAACCCTTTTTCATCTATTTTTGCCAAAAGTTATTTAAACTACTTTGCCAATAGTTATTTAAACTACATGCAGCCTTCAATTCAACAAGGTCTACAAGGCCGTGCAAAGGAAGAACTGGGATCAGATATAACTGTGAAGTTCTGAGATAGAAAATCTTATTGAACTGCAAGTTGACCTTCATTTACACTACTAGAATAATGATTTTCTTTGAGAAATTATGTGGTCAGACTAATTAAGTGCACTTTCAGATCCACAGGGAACTTAGATTACTTTTGCTCTCAAGGAATCAAACATTTTCAGAGAGTAACATTTCTTTCTTCATGAAAGTCATGTTATGGAAAAGAAATTAAAAAAAGAGGAGAAACAGTGTAGAAAAATATTTCTTCCAGACACTGCAAAGTCCAAAATAAAATAACAGGAAACACAGAGTAAAAGGAGCATTGATGCCAACATTCAGTGTTGTTGACATAGCTGACAGGTAAGCTACAGCACAGCCTTTTGTCCTTTAAAATAAACAAGTTACATTTAAAAAATGATATCTAGTGATTTAATTCCTTTGTGTGCTGGTTCCTGTTAACAAACCACCTATTATGTCAAAAGATAGCAGACCTAAAATGATCTAGAGATGAATTCCAAAAGAAATAGAAAGCTTTAATTTACAAGGCTTAGCAGAATATACATGAAAAATTGCTTTAATTTTTTTTTCACTGCAATATATAAATAGGTAAAATACAGCAGATTACATATAAAATTAGATTAATTAATCTCTCATATGTCAGTTTACAAAAAAAATCTGGATGTTAATCATGTTAATCATAATCACATAAAACAGATTTTGGAGATGAAAGTTATCAGAGAAAACTTCTGGCATGTATGTCTGTGCCAAATTAATACAAAGGGTGGTAAAGTTATTGTTCTTTGATATGTGTCCTCAATTTAAAAATGAATTTACTTAACTTGTTAAAGGAGGAAAGACCTAATTTTAGATGGTCCTGCATAGAATTTTTTCTGTATGCTGTATTTTCTGTCCTATTCAGGATGGAGTCAAGACATTTTAGAAACAACAGTTTGAACCTCTCTCACCAGATAGAACTGTCTTGAAAATAAATGTGCACAAAGGATAAAGTATGTAGACCAGATTTAAACTTAATTTAACCTCAAAAGATACAAAAAATGACTAAACATAAAAAAAACCCCACTCATGTACACTTTAACACTGTGCAATTATTATCTCATCTCAAATGCATCGAGGAGACTTTTTTACTACCTTTTCCAAATATATGTCAATACTACCTGCAGAATGCACAGAGGTATAGACATGCCATCAGAAGGAATTCTGGGCTGTATTGTTTTCTGCGCAAACATTTTCAGGGACTTATAAAATTACTTATACCTTTTTTCCCATATAAGCGAAAAGAAATATTTGGTTGTTGGTTTGTTTCTTCTCTTTTTTTTTTTTTTTTTAGAATGGGTAATTGTTTCTGGAATAGTGTTTTACTCTGCGTCATCACTGGACAATTTATTGTAGTAGTAAGGTAAAGACTTTCCTTCTGACAAAAGAACAACTAATAAACCTATCTGATTTTTATCAAAGGAGAACACAGTATGCAAAGCTTTGCTTCAATGTACCATATTTATAGAAAAAACAGGCTGGGAGGAACTTTGCAGATGTGATCATACAAATATGTAAAAGGCCTAGTTCCTGATTAATCATACTATTTAATTCTTAACATGGCTTCTGTTAATGGTTTTGGCCTTTGCCAGCTACTACAAAGATGATACCTGGGCATAGCTCCTGATGTAACTTATGCCAGGAATATTTCCCATAAGTTTAGGCACAGTCATTGTCTCTTTGGGGTCCAAGAGAGTTTAGCTGTGAGGATAAGGCCAAATTGTCGTCTGAATGATTGGGCTGATGGGTCATGCTCTACCTGGAGACTGGTAACAACTGGATTACTGCAGACACCCTGCTTCAAGCAGGTGGCTCAACTACAGATCCCTTCCAATCTGAATTATTCTATGTTCCTCTTGATCAGTGATCAGATAATTGGAAGGGAAAGAAAGAAAGGGAAAACTTTTAAAAAATAGCTTGTATGTCATTGTAGTTTATATGTCCCAACAAAGAAGCTGTTTCTTTACACTACTGTAATAAATGTTGACAAATGTTCATTTTTGCAGCCCATAGTAACCTTCAGGTACTTTTCTGCAGAACCTGTTATTTCCCATTTTGAATTTGTATCGTAGTTTGTCCCTCCCTAAATACAATTGTTTCCTCCTACAGAATTGCATTTTACTTAAGCATATTGCTACAGCAGGTCAATTTTGGTTTTTGAAATTTTATCTTTTTTTTTCCAAAGTACTTGCAGACCTAGAGTTTCATAACTTCTGAAAATTAAATAAAGATGCTCTTTCTTTCACTGTCATGAGTGAAAAATATTGCTGAGCCTTGGATGGATTTTTGTGATATCACACAATAAACAACTTTTCACTCTGACAATGAACCACAGCTAATTCTTTCTTAAAATAGTTTTGCACCAGTTTTGTGTTCACATAACAGTTGTTTAATCTGGACAGTTTTTCCCTTGATTATTTATAAGACTGTCGTGATAACTTCCAAAGTCCTTCCAAAATAAATGTATGACAACATTACTCTCCCTCTGTTCAGAGGATGCATTAAAATGTAATGGATGTTTAATTGGAGAGTTCTAGTTTCTGCCCGTGTCTGCTGCCAGTTACAGAGTGGCACAATTCAGTATTTTTGGAAATTCATGCTTTCTGGAGGTATTAAATGGAATTTTAAATTTCACCATTATTGGTAAAGATTAATTGAGAGTACTGTCTGTCTCTCTGAATAAAAAGCAGTTTAGCAGTACAGGGTGCTGACATGACTTTATTTCACTTCATATATAGTTTTCACTTTCAACTAAGTGGATATTTCTCTGTAATACACCAATATGACACTAGGTTGATATCAGCACCCAAGGATAAATCACCATTTGTATTAAAGGTACTCTAAACAAAGAAAAATACAAAAGACAGCCTTCCCATTCTGCATATAACTGCAGAATCTCTGGCTAAAGGCCTGAAAGAACTTCTATTACACTAATGTCCAAATTATTTTATCATACAATACAATGTCATGCTCTCTCAATGATGAGGTCTGATGAGTCAGCTGTATTAATATTCCTGAAGATCCAAAGACATCACATGTCATAGCACTTGATGTCCGTGCACACCATTGCAATGCTAGTTAGTGCTCAGAAGCAGCTGGAAGAAAGAGCAGGAGGGTGCCTTCAGTTGTCTACTTAACTATTCATGCAACACTGAACATAACATCAATAGTAAGAGAGAAGGGGAAGCTGTTTTCAACTCAAAGCAATGGTCAGCTAAAGAAATCCATACTCTTTAGATATTATTAGGTTATATATAAGGAAGAAGTTCCCTACTATGAGGGTGGCAAGGCAGTGAAACAGGTTGCCCAAAAAAATGGTAAATGCTCCATCCCTGGCAGTGCTCAAGGTTGAACAGAGCCTTGAGTGACATGGTCTAGCATGAGGCATCCCTGCCCATGGCAGGGAGGTTGGAACTAGATGATTTTAAGGTCCTTTCCAACCTTAACCATTCTATAATCCTATGATAACACAGAAAAGACACTGTAAAGCTAGGTGGCAACTCTAAGCAGAGCCATAGGTAGTGAGGAAACTGTATCATTACTGGTGCAGCTATACTTCAGAGAGACTTTATGAAGGTGCTTTTATTTTCCCCACTCAAACTTTAGCACAAGGAAAGGCACAAGGAATCCATTTGCTGTTGGATTAAAAGAAATGACAGAAGGAAAAGAGACCGATTATTCCCTGGTCTTTATTCCCCTGGTTCCCTGGCCTTCTCCATGACACTTTGGTAGGGATTTAAAAGCATCATGCCTATAGCCCAGTGCTACACTCCCAGTTGAAGACACTATGATTAGCTGGTCCTCATTGGCCAGCAACATGGCTAGTACATTTTCCCAGTGGTCCAGCTCTGCCGGAGCCACAGGCAGTTTAATGCTGAATCCTATCCTATTTTTCTAGTTTCAAATGCTTCACTGACTGGGAAAGAAAACTGGCAGGTAAGGTAAAATTCCTTACCTTCCTGCCTACGCATATCCAAATGAGAATTTAATGCTTTCAAAAAGGTTTTCTGGAGAAACTACCACCATAGAAAGAACAGGATGAAAATGTCACACTTTGCAACTGGCGGTAATCTACCTTGTCTCATAATGCAGGACTTGCCAGACTTTGCATGACTTGTCTCTGCAGTAATGAAAAAAAGTGAGAAGCTGCACCCTAAACACAAGCATTTTTTTTAGAAGAATACTGGGAGTTCTGCTTGTAAAAATACCCAAATGAGTGGCTTATTTTGGGAGACTGTTAAAAAACGTGAGGAGAACAGTTTAATTTTTCTTCTTGTTTTCAGTCTGTTTCTATTTAAGAGTTGGCAAGCACAGAACTGCAATTATATTTTTAGATTTAAAGAACATATATACTTCAGTATTTTCTTCCTCGTAAGTAAAAGTTGTCCCACAATAAAACAAAAAGATGTTCCTTTCACTTGATTTTCAATGAATGGTTTGTTTATGTTTCACTAGGATGAGGTCAGTGCCTGCCCCAGAGAGCCCAGTCTCTTAGTGAAAGAAACATGAATCTGAACAAAGTGGGTAACAAGGGCAAAGGTACCTGAAAAAATGTACTTTCCTGCTACTCATGGGCTGCATTTTGCAGCTCAGCATTCACACATCACAGAGTGTGGACACCTATAGGAATTCAGTTAATGATGTGGGATTTGTTAAATCTTCTGACTGGTAGGAGCAATGATATACTCAACAAACGGAAGGAGAATTACTATTAAAAATCTGTTCTTTATGTAAAATTAAAAAAAAAAAGAAGAAAGAAAAAATGAGCAAAAGCTATAGATCTGCTTTGTACTCTTCATTTTCCCTATTAACAAGAAAATGAAGAATGCTGTCATTTCATGTTTGTTTGGACTTGCCACAGCTGTAAGCATTAGACAGCGTAACTTGGAAATAATCAGTCAGAATCATTTAAATTTTTCTCCAAACCTCAGGTTAGTTTACAGAGGGACTGTGTTGTGGTTTAAGGCCTGCCACGCAGCCCACTCACTGCCCCCCGACCTCCTCCCTCGGCTCCCAGAGGGATGGGGAAGAGAATTGAAAGAATACTACTCCCACAGGTTGAGATAAGAACAGTCTAT